>CABFVZ010000280.1:347701-379580 GCA_902151445.1 Timema monikensis | reverse complement strand
TAAGGGGGAGGGGGGGGGGGAAGGAGGGTAACAAATTTAAGAAAAAAGTGTTACGTGGTTTATGGCTGATCCCTAATCAAGCTACGGTATCGTGGCATCGTGGCGGTCGAAAGGCCTGATATTCTAACAGATCAGCGTGAATTATTATCATTTAATATTATTAATAGCAGTATTTCTTGTAAATTTACCCTTGGCATGTAGGTATTCATGTCTCTTCTCGAGACTTTTGAAATCAAACACTGCATATTCTCAGTAACTCTTACGAGCAGGCCGTTGTATAAGCAGCGAAAACTCCAGCTTTTCTGAATTTTATTTATATCATAAAATAAGAGCCAAACTCAGTCAAGGAACTCCTGTATCATTAAGTACTTAAATTTTATGTTTTACCTTAAAATATTTAAACATACAATAATTCTGCTTCATTTGGGTTTATATTACTAATTTAAATATTGATTAATGTAACTGCTGTTCTTCAGTGTAATCATTTTTGGTCTCGATTTTCTAATTCAAATTATTGTTTATATATAAATTGTTTTATTATGTAGCAATTATGATATCTGCCGTTTTATTATGTATTTATCAGTGCTCGCCTCCTGTAAATCGTGTGACCATTTCTCAGCACTATAATAAATGGAAAATAAATTAAATTGAATTACTATAATTTGATTCCCACGAGATGTCTGTCCTAGTAACCAATATGTGAGGTTATGTTGAGGGAAGAAATGCTTAATTTCCTTGATAAAATAAGCTTGTTTGTACAACTAATTCAGTACTCAGCTCCGAATGTGTTCTCTATTACCGGTTGAGCGAGACTATAACTGAAACTGATAGTAACAAGATTGAAAACGTGTACTTATTTTAAGATAACGGTGGTTGTATTTTTCAACAAAATTAAAGTATTTTTTTTTTTTAACTTTCATTTTCCAATAAAATATTTAGGAAAGTGGGGTTAATTTAATCTTTGTGCAATTTTATTAATTGTTTTAAAATAGATGACAGATCAGTTACTCAAACATTATATAGACACATTAAAAGAGGCCTACAAAGACCATTCTATAATATGTTTTAATTTTGTTGACAAAGTTTTTCGTCTCCAAAACTACCACGGAAAATGGAGTGCCTTCCGTAATTTCCGCCACGCTATTTTCATGTCAATTATCTTGGCGGGCATAGGATTAAAAAATCCTCGTGTAGCATAAATTCCATATAAAATTTAGTTTTGGCATTATTATATTTGAGTTTTCCCCGGTGCTTTTAGGTTTTCTGTAAAACAGTGCATCCTAAAACAGGTCGACTCAAGCCTCGTGAAAACAATCAACGAGGGATTATTTGAATGAAAAAGTAGCGGCACCAATCTAGAAAATTGAGATTAATGGTTGAAGGTTTCATTGTGTTGGTCATATGTACCCCATATTATACTAACATATATTTAGAGGACCTAACTTAACCAAGTTATCATAGTTTGATAATGGTTAATATAATATGGAGCGCTGTGACATCCTAATTGGATTCAAAACATAATTTTATTCGTGGGAGAAAGGGTATTATAGTTCCTATCTGCAAAATAACTTTCTACTTTCTCTCGACCTCTCGAAGAGAGAGGTATTGTAATAATAAAAAAAATTGAATTTGAGGTTTTGATAAATTTCGACCTTTCATGAACCCCTGAAACCGAAATGTGGTTTTCGCGATGCCATCTGTCTATATTTCGGACTAGAACCGAAACTATTTTACTGATCGGGTTAAAACATAATATATAGGGTTTTCATAACGTTCCACCGAAGATTTTTTGAATTGTATATCCAACCCTAAAATTAGGGGTATTTTACTAAATGGCAAAAAGAGATTAAATCGATTTTCTCATCATCCACTATAACAATTTTAATTAAATTTTGTACCTGTGAATTGTTTAACATTATAAACAGAATGGAAACTCTCATTTTCCCATAAAAATGACTTTAAAGTTACTTTATAGAAGCGTAAATTTCCAATTTTGATCATATCTCCGCAACCATTAGAGATCCGAAATAACTAGTCACTGTAAAGTTGTGGTAATATTAAAAATAAAAATATTTTATTCGGGAATATATTTTTTTATAAAATCAATAGTTTCCGAGCTATAAGAAAACACAAATATTTTTTATGGAGCACTTGAAATAAAAAAATGATTATTATGCTCTTTGGAGGACAGATGTGTTCTTATTATCTCAATGCTTCTGTAACAATGTGTTTTATATAACTAATTATATTTGGTGAAGCCTTTCTGTAACACTTTTTTTTCATATATGTTATAAGTTTTTGCTAAATGTTTTTATTTTAAGATAAAAAAAACGAGAAAGTCTGTGCGGTGCACCGTACCATTTATTTTAATTTAAACAATGGACTGATAGAGGCGACCACTTATATTTTTATTCCTAAAATCTCCGCCAGGATTAAAATAAAATTTATACAAAAAACCAAACGCTCGTATTTTCCTTGTTTACAAAGCCTGTAACAAAACCTCTGTGGGATTCCCTGCTTTGTCTTAAAAAGTTGATGGGTTTGTAAATAGAACTCCCGTAAACCAAGAATAAATAATTCATAATCCAAATATAATTTTATATGTGTGCTCATTGATATATTAAGAGAAGTAGTTGACCTTCCCCATTCTGAGACACAGCTAATTGCTTCACTGTACTGTGGAAATTAAAAAAAATAATAGCTATATAACAATAACGTTACATTGGACCAGTCATTACGTCACTTGTAAACCTTCAAACGCTGTCAATGGAAGGGTGCCTAAGTAAATCAATAACTGTTCTAAGAAACATTTCGTCACGTCCTTTCGGAGTGCAGTGATGCAGCATTCTAAGGAAGGGTTCTCGGTATTTGTCGGGGTTAATCCCCCCCACCCCCACTCCATGCCTTACTACCCATCCGGGCTATCCATGTTTAACTACGCTAATGCGCTAAGGATGAGGAAGGTAGACATCCTGACATCTTATCTAGGTCGGTAGCGTATCTGTCTTCCGAGTTAAAGGTTCCCAAGTTCAGTTCCTAGGATGGTCGAAAAATGTATCATTAAATGTGGATTTCCCCTTTCACAGTGATGCATTTTAAGTTAGTCATGTACTGATATAGTCAGCCGGTTCAGAAAGTGCCAATTAAACTACCCCTCTCACCCGCAAAAAGAAGGAAGACATTTGTGTTAATGTCCCATCATTCGCGTGCATGTGGAGTGGGAAACTATTTAAGGAAAATCGCTACAGTGTTACCAGCTGAAGTCTAAACCCCAAACCTCCCATCCCTAAAAAAACTGACCGAATGAGATGGACGACTTTGCCTTCGCGCCTACCGATGCGGGTTGATTTTTGGTACCTTGGATAATACGTCAAAAGGTTCGTTCAAATTATATGTAATATTTTTTAAGTATATTAGTACATCAACTCAAGTTGATTCTGGCAACGACTATCCCAAAATACAGCTGTGCATTTAGTTTACCCAATAAAGTAGGACTATCAGCCTTACCTTATCTGATTACACTATGAACCTATTTTATAAGATTCATCATAGTGTAACTAAACAAGGTCATCTTGCTAACTTTCAAGTTAAACGGCGAGTGCACATACAAAGAGCTAATTTAAACGGTCATTATACAGGATACAATGTTGTATTATAACACAAATTAATTAGTGGATATATTTTCGAATTATACTAGCAGTCAGTCTTGTATTTTTCAAAATTAAATTTTTAAAGCGCGAATGTATGGGACGCGAAAGTTTTTTCAGTTTTTCTTGCAAAATATTTTTGTCCCAAATATAGCTCCAATAAGAAAAAGAAAGTTTAATTTTCTTCACATGGTGATATAAACAGTTCTTGAGTATCTATCAAGTTATTCCTAGAATGTAATGGGGTGCAGAATATCTCCGAATGCGCGAACGAGGTTTGGGGGGAAATTAAGGCAGTCCTGGGGAAATTTGGGGCAGAGAAAAGTCCAATGATTTTGTTGACGTTTTTAGTACATTCTGGTTCTGATATGGTAGTTTCATTTGTATGAAAAACTAAGACTGATGACACTCAACACCCACACTATCAGTATGTGTCATAGTGAGGCAGTGTCGGTGTAGGCACAAAGAGTTTAGGTGTTTAGGGGCTAAGATAATGTGTCAAGAGTTCTAGATAAGGGGCAAAGGAAAAATCTAATAGCTCAACCCGGCTAAAGGCGTGATTGAACGATGAGTCATCAGTCACCTACCCTACCGCGGGTGTTTGTTAGCTATGGTGGGCAGGCGCTGGAGGGTAGGGAAGGGTGAGCGATGTTTGGTTTGTTTGAATTCAGTCATCCCTTATATTGCGGCCTAATTACACGGCAATGTGCGCAAAGTTTATTTAAACTCGTGACATGCGTATTGTAATAATAAAAAACTTAGAAGTAAGGATCAAGAGAGTATTGCAAGTTTTGTAAAACGTGTGTTATGTGATCAGGAAAAATAATAATAATAATATTTAGCACCGCGTCTTACTACCCATTCGGGTTATACTCTTTAAATACTAATTACGCTAATGGATTAGGAATTGGGAAGGTTGAATTAGAGGAAGTGAACCCGCATTTGCGTGGAGGGAGAGTGGAAAACCATTTAGGAAAAACCACCCCAGTTCACCCGACCGAG
This sequence comes from Timema monikensis, assembly GCA_902151445.1. Taxonomy (NCBI): domain Eukaryota; kingdom Metazoa; phylum Arthropoda; class Insecta; order Phasmatodea; family Timematidae; genus Timema; species Timema monikensis. The sequence goes on along the minus strand of CABFVZ010000280.1, from coordinate 374,931 downwards.
ATTCGAACCTCGATCTCCCCGTCCTCAGCCGTCGAGCTCAACACGACTAGCGCGTTAGCCAACTACGCCACCGAGGCGGGTATCAGGAAAAATTCATAGTCGTAAATATCAATAGTATTTCCCTTAGTGTGTAATGTTTTGGGGAAATATTAGATCTTTGAACATATTCTGCACCTCTGCAATTAATGAGGTAGAAATTCACTTGTCTCTATGGCCTCCACCAGTGGTCACGTGAACAAAGGCGTTCCATCTTGTCTAGTTTACTGGTGACGAGAAAAATGCTACATTTCATTTATACCTTCCTCATCCTTACCCCATCATGGTGAATATGTGGAAAGCCGGGTGTGAGCAAGCGAAAAACTGATGGTTGCAACCACATTAAAAAAATTATAATCAGTCAACAGTTGAAATTATAATAAACTCAAGGTGACCTGGTGGTCTAGGGGTAAGCTGTCAAGACTTCTGTGCTGGGGGTCCGGGGTTCAATCCTTGGTCCTGACACATATTTATATAATTGCCAAACCCTTCCTTCAACTCTGACAAGAAGTATATTAATCACAACTTGTGAATGTGTGGAGTGACAGGCCTCTACCGTGGTTCGGATCCCACGTTAAACTGTAGGTCCTCCATTTCATTCTCACAATCACCCTACCATTACACATTAGCGTAAGTGTGTACAACCCGAACGGGTAGTAAGACGCGGTGCTAATAATAATAATAATATTAAAAATAATAATGATAACAAATTCAAGAAAAATTAAATACCATATCTGTTTAGGCCGAATGGTAATTAACACATTATTTCCAGTTACATCGACCACCTGTTTGGTCTAGTGTTCAGAGTCACTGGGTACAGATCCAGAGGTCCCGGGTTCGATTCCTTGTTAGTACAGATTTTCTGTAAAGCTGTGGTTGACCTCGGTGATCTTGGGGTAAAGTGCTTGCCTAGGGACCCAATGTTCATGGCTTCAAAACCAGCTGGGGTCAACAGATTGTTCATCAGTGATAAAAATCCTTAGCACAACTTCTTTGGAGGGGAAGTAAAGTTGTCGGTTCCATTGTGGTATGTTAAAGAACGGTGGAAGGTATGTAAAAATGCATTTCCCGGCAAATAGGGTAGGCTTTTTCACTCTCACTCATAGACATTCTGATATGCTGATATAATCAGTCGGTTCAGAAAGTGTACGTTAAATACTTCAAATAAATAAAATAAATTTGAAGCAGTGAGTTTGAAACGGGGTCAACTCAGCCTCGTGAAGGACAATAGTTGAGGAACTACTTTTATGCAAAAGTAGTGGATAAGGTATAGAAAACTGAGATTAACAGCCTGAGGGTACGTTGTTATTACCACATAACGCCCTCTACCTACAAAATTTTGCACAAACTTCGCCAACAGACGTAGACCTCTCGATTATGGGTTAACACCATGGGTGGAATTTGTTTGCCATTTAAATCGAGTAATCACGGTTGATTAAGGCTTAGAAGGATCAAATTGCCGTTAAGATATATTTTCGTCAAAAACAGTTAAGTTTTTTTAAATATAATAATACGCGAACAAATATTTTCAAAAAGTTTTTTAAATGTAATGTAGATGATAATATTAATTAAAATGCTAGTTATGTCATATTTTTAATGTTGGAATATGTGTTCCAAAATAGACTTGACCAGGTGATATTTATAGCCATTAATATGTTATAATAATTTAAGTTAAATTCTCAAACCATCACTTTAAGCCAACATGTCCTTATTTCAAAAAGCCAAATTTGTAACAGACCCTTAACATGTGTCGTGTCTCCACGACACATTTGTATAAAGCAAATAATTCTTGGTATTGCGAAATACATTGAATGTGTTTGACGTGGACCGTAATTTTCTCTGCGTCACATGACTAGGTACCAAGAATTACATGTTGGGCTAGACCCTCTATACATTTAGTCTATGTAAATACAGTGTGGTAAGCAGAATGGAGCTGGGATTACCGACACATAATTGGCCATTTGACACCAGTGGGCGTGTAAAAAACCTAGATACTGTTGTTTAAACAAAACTAATTTTTTTTTTGTCATTTATTTGAGGTATTTAACGTGAACTTAATGAACTGACTGATTATATCAGTACACAACTGATACCCTAACTTAAATCTAAGATATAGATGACACCAAGACCCCGGCCGTTATGTCATCACTGCGAAAGGTTAAACCAACATTAATTCATAGATAATACATTTTTCGGCAATGTCAGGAATCGAGCCCAGGACTCTCAGTAGACAAACCGAAATAAACTGTCGGACTAAATAATCTAATGTTGGTTTAGATATAAGCTTGTAAAATAAATGTTGCGTCACAATTTATCATAGTGTAACTAGGAACACAAAATTTAAAAACTGGTGTCAGTAAACTACCCTTTAGCAATATTTTGTTAGAATTCTTTTCTATATAATATTATGATACACAGATATACATTTTGAACAAAATTGTTAAGACCATTTCTTTAGATTCCAAATTTTAAAGATAAGTCCTCAGTAAACTAACATCTAACGAACTTTTTTCTCTTTTAGTTTTTATCAGAAAACAAAATTGTTTGGATAATTTTTGAAAAAAATCTGACTTTTCGAAATCGGTACTCTTCTTAAGTTTGTGAGTGGAAACAAAATTACGATTTATCCCCAGGACACTACAATATAACATCTAAATATAAAGTTTGAAAGAATCTCATCAAACCGTTTCAGCTGTAGGCCCAGAATCAGACATGAAGATGTAAACAGACATATTTTTTAATCCAAGGACATATCAAACTTCAAGTTTCATCATAATATAGAGGTCGAAGATTTTAACGATAGCAGTTTATCTTTGTGAAAGAGTAAAAACATTAGTTTTATTTTGAGCATTTTTAGATATCTTTATAATTTTTATCTGTAAATATTGTGTACATTTATGCGAAGCTTTCAACTCGGGAACAAATAGGTTAATAATTCAAAATAAGGAGATATTTTTAATGTATAGAAATTTTGACTGTATAATATACTTATTCGGTAGTCGCATGGTCTAACGCGCCACTCACGTGTTTTACTGAGTTGCCGGTGACGGAGAGATCAGGTTTCGAATCCCGGTCGTTATACTATACACGAGTTTTTACTGAATGTTCCAACTATTTAATCACACAAATGTGGGTGCCTTTCACCTCAATTATACCTTCCCAAGCTCTTAAGCGGAATTGAAATGTCTGTGATTAACTCGAAAGATTTATGAGTGATACATGGTCCTAAAAAAAAAGTAACTCGATTTATTCCAAAGAGGCGTGTTTCTTAGAAGTCTCCCCGTGGAAAGAATGCAGTGGCGGAAAAGTCCAGGCCCTGTAACGAATGCAGCGACCGCTCTGCAAGCGTACTGGAGAAGTCGATACAAGTGTCAGCCGGTTCATGTGAAAGTTGTTTGCACTCTACAATGTACAAGCACAATTGCAAGGACATGGCGGGAATACCAAACACGAGGTTCAACTTGAGGCGTTCAAACTTGGTCCGGGATAAACTTAAGGCGATTGGCCCTTTCCATTTGGCGTGGAAATGAAGAACCATGGGAACAAACGGTTATCTTCAAGAATTTTTATTGTTCTGCAATTTTCTTTTCAGAAACGGTTTGTTCAAGTTTAGAAGAATGTTGATTATTTTATACTTTTTATATACACACCTCTTATATAATTTTAACAGTGATCAAATATCGATAAAATTGATATTTTTCAATAGAAAACTGCAGGCTTCATAACAAAAAATAAGAAAATGTAATAATTATTAAACATTGATACATTATCTTAGAAGGGGCTTTAAAAACATTAACATTAAAATTGCACTCATTTTCGAGAAAACTGATATTTCCAAACGTATGATTTTTCCGCAAGACCTGTCCGGTAGCTGGCTAGCGCCATCTACGGTTTCCGTGATCCATCTGTTCTTGTTGACGCGGAAGGATACTTTGGTCGGTTGTGAAGCCACGCCACGTCTTTCACCCTCCCGCCCACCATCCCACAAAATAGGTTTTAGACTGGTACTCGACAGGGCCAAGGGACTTAAGATATGTGGAGTGGGAGAGGGGAGGTAACGTGAGTTAAGGTACGTATGTTGTATAGTTTGTGTAACCAATAACCTCGCTTCACTGGATACGTTTTGTTTTATTCTCTACACATGGTAATCTAATAAGTTCTTGCATATCTGTCATCATCGTCGTGGAATTTTGAACATAACCTTTTATTATTCATTAAAAAACTCCTGTCCAAATTCCACTATGACAATAACTAATTTATATTCTAAAAATGTTGATATTACCTTATATAGAAAATTAATCTAAACGTATCTATCAAAGTAATATTTTATTTAGTATAGCAAAAAAAAATTATATACACTTATATATTTGTTATAAAAACCGGAACAATTAACGTTTACTTTTAAGGTGGGATGAAATGGCACGCGAGAAAAGGCCAGTGTTTTGCAGTTTTTATGGCAAGACTTTTTTTTTGCCAAAATAAATAAAATATTGCTGGACAGTACAAATATAAAATTTAATTTTCTTCCCATGGTGGCCTCAAAATTTCTTGAATAACCATCAATAGTGTTCTGGAATCTAACTACAACTTTTTCTCTTCATTTAAAGAGTTTGTTAGATAATGCCACCATGCTCATAACAGATATTCAACAACTGTTGATAACACCATACGAAGAAAATTAAACTCTTATGTTTGTACTGGGGCAATATTTAATTTATTTTAGCCAAAAATAATTTTGCCATAAAAACTGCAAAAACATTGGCATTTCTCCCGTCCCGTTCCATCCTACCTTAAGTTTTGTTTCTATTTCTAGCTGACGAGCTTCTTTAAGAGACCGTCTTATCCTACGGAAGAAGGTAATACAACCAAAGCGTCGCGTCATGGTTTTCTGGAGTATTTATTAGAAAAAAGTGAAATTGATAACAATGAAACAGTTTTATCTTTTAGAGTATTAGGTGACCTGGTGGTCTAGGGGTAAGGTGTCAGACTTCTGTGCTGACGGCCGGGGTTCAATCCTCGGTCCCGGCACAGATTTATCTGATTACCAAACCCTTCCTTCACCTCTGACAAGACATCTTGTGAATGTGGGGAATGCCAGGCCTCCACCGTGGTTCGGATTCCACGTTAAACTGTAGGTCCTTCATTTCATCTCACAATCACCCTACCATTACACATTAGCGTAAGTGCGTATAACCCGAACGGGTAGTAAGACGCGGTGCCAATAATAATAATAATTTAGAGTATTTACCGAACTATCCATGCGATAGTTCATGACTTATTAATGACTTAGACATTTCCATGACCAAAAATTGCTAAAAATAATGTTATTAGTGATCCATCAGACTAAGGTTTTCTTTCAAAGCTTCATAAACTATGATTTCTAGAATTTTTCTCATTTCTGAAACATGTCCTTATTTAATTTAATTTAATCTTCAGCTAAGTATAAAAAGAATACTATTCTTACCTTTACAATGAGCCTGGCTCACAAAAATTCATATCCTAATAGATAATTTTACGATTTTTAGATTCAGGATCAAAATTTCATTTTAATGACCTCAAGACTTAGAGACACACAGCTAATACTTACAATACAACAAAATTGAAAAAAAAAGTAGAGAATTACTTTATTTATCTCCTTTTAGTTGTCAGATTACGAATGCAGGAAACCACACATTGATATGATTTCTGGTTTGAGCATTATCTCGTAGCTAATGGCCTGGTAAAACGCCAGTGAGAAGATGGGCCCATAATATAATTAATTAACTAGCTGAAGTATGCTGCGTTGTCCGGGAGAAATGTCGTGATAGCTTTTAATTAATTAAAAGAAAGTGTTAAAATTACGGCTTATAGGTGCATTTTCTCGTGCACAAGAGCTACTAATTTTTAAAATGTCATTCCTCTGCTAGATATCACGCAATGTTCATGTCAAACAAACTGTTCATTTTATTAATACATTGAAGATAGATGAAGGTGTTCGTAAGTTGTGCGGAAGATAATGGGGGTCGTATCACAAAGTATCACTGTTATTATTATTATTATTATTATTATTATTATTATTATTAGCACCGCTTCTTACTACCTGTTCGGGTTGTACGCACTTACGCTAATATGTAATGGTAGGCTGATTGTGAGATGAAATGGAGGACCTACAGTTTAACGTGGAATCCGAACCACGGTGGAGGCCTGGTATTCCTCACATTCATAAGTTTTGATTAATACACGTCTTGTCAGAGGTGAAGGGAAGGTTTGGTAATCAGATAAATCCGCGTCGGGACCGAGGATTGAGCCCCCAGCACAGAAGTCCGACACCTTACCCCTAGACCACCAGGTCACAAAGTATCACTGTTAAGACCAATATTCAAATGTGTAATCAAGATGAATGATGTATGTGCAGATGCACAAAACCATAGTTGAAAGTTCCTTTAAATTTTACCTTCATCCCTATCTCATGAGTGTAAATATATTAGGGAAGCACACATTGTGGCACGCAATCTAAATGTCACGTCAAATTTGTGAAAAACTGCTCTAGTATTTAATTTTCAACCAATATTCATAAAAGAATGATTACACGACATTTAATATTATGAGTAGTTATTATTTTCTACGGTTAAAATAGCTCATGTATTCCCTTATTGGATACATTTTGACAATATATTTTATTTTTGCTGTTTGTTTGCACAGATAATTTATGGAGAAAGGTTGAACAGGAACGTAATGTTAATAATACTTATAATAATAATAACAAAAATATTAATGACAGTAATTTTAACAAGCAGTTGATGTCAGTTAAAGGCTGTGCTATAATATCATACTAACAGGTATTGGCATATGTCCAAATATACTCTGCAAGATGGAATATTATAATGATTTTTGTGGTATAAATACAAATGGTGAATTAATAAACCTCAAGTTTAGTAATAAAAATATACCTTTCTTGATAACGACCAATCGAAAATTGAATAAGTTTGAGATATCAATGCAATTGATGAAACATCAAGTCTCGGTCATAGTTTGGTTCAAATACGGGAATACTTTTTAAATGACGAATATTAAGAAACAAAGGTATTTGTAAAAGACTAAATTAGTTTTATTTATATTATGTTTTAATGAAAACTCTTAGAACATAAGTTTAAAATATTTGTCTCTATGAGTCTCGACGGCACATTACTAGGTATCGATGCGTGGATAGGTTGACCCGCAGAACACTCGTGCTTTATGTGATGACTAAGGCCTATTCTACACTAGCGGTTATAGCGCTAGCAACCGCGCCTTTGAATGAAACCCTTGTCATCAAGTTAGAAAATAAGTTTTCGTCTAGACCAGCGTTTGACCGCTACCTCTGGAGGCGTTAAAACCGCCTAGCGGTACAAACGCGAATCAAACTACACCAGGCGTTAACAGGCAGTTGTACCTCAATGTCACAACAAGTCTTTCAGCATGAATAATACTCTTCCTCAAGATGGTATCACATTTTGCAATATTTTCATTCACTAAACCAAGTAGTTCAACAAATGAAACCAAAGACATTTTATAGTACAAAAAGAACTTGCTAGCAACCGCGCCTTTGAATGAAACCCTTGTCATCAAGTTAGAAAATAAGTTTTCGTCTAGACCAGCGTTTGACCGCTACCTCTGGAGGCGTTAAAACCGCCTAGCGGTACAAACGCGAATCAAACTACACCAGGCGTTAACAGGCAGTTGTACCTCAATGTCACAACAAGTCTTTCAGCATGAATAATACTCTTCCTCAAGATGGTATCACATTTTGCAATATTTTCATTCACTAAACCAAGTAGTTCAACAAATGAAACCAAAGACATTTTATAGTACAAAAAGAACTTCTCTGGGTAAATTCTGTGATTCATAAACATAATATGAAACTGTCCTGTTGCTAGACGGTTCGATAATATGGGGTTATTCCACCAACGTTTCTTTTGACGAGTTTTTGTTTGAGTTTCCTCCAACAAAATAAGTCCTGCAATACAGCCGGCCTGTACAATGTCCATTTTTGAACCATTCTGCACAAGGGGAAGCAACAACCGCTAGTGTAGAATCGGCCTAATACGGCGAATAGTTTGCTCGAAGAGAAAACTAGACGAAAGTATGCAGGTACAATCAATTTATTGAATAACCACAACAACAAAAATCTACCACTAAACAAAATAATTGCAAAATATAATATTTCTAAAAATAAAATAATCTTAGAAAGCATGATTAGAAAGGATAATTTTAAGAAAATGCATCTGTATTTACCTGAAGTGAAAAAACAAATGTAGGAAGAGATACCCCCCGATTCCAGTCCAGAATCGAACTTGGGCCATCAGAATTAATCATGCTATCATTTACTTAGGAATGGTGGCTATAAAATTATTATCACATACGCTTTATCTTACTACTCATCCGTGCTGTATGCATATTTACACTGACGGGAGAAAGAAGGAAAATTTAAAGAAAATGTAGAGGAATTTGCGTTGAGATATAACGGTAAACAATCTAGAAGGAAAAAAATACACCCACTGTATACCCGCCCCCTCCTGGGATTAAAACCCTGACCTCTACTTCACAGGATAGCCAGACTAAATGATCATGACATTTAGTCCGCGTGCCCACTGATCCGGGTAACTGTTATTACAGTTGTAGTTCAATAAAATAACCGTGAATAATTGTCTGAACGTAGTTCAATGATTATTGCTACTAGTAAATGTTGATTGTTTTTTTATGGTCTATACGTAGATGTAACTATATATTTCCTTAGGGTTGTGTATTATAAATGATTATGAACATAAATGATGAGAAAAACTTCAGCCAAAAAACAAAGAAGCGCCACATTTTTTAGTAAATCAATTTATAAGACGATGATATTAAAAGCTATACTGTAGTTCCATTTATATAAAAATAGCTTTATCTGACAGCTGTAAATGTTATTAAATCTACTTTCACGTATTCATGTGTTAAGTAATGCGATCTTCAACTGTAAGTTTTGATAGATATTATCAATTTTAGCTGCAAAACAGTATGTTTATATTTGATAAAAGGCACGCATTATGAACATTTGACTGTATATAGCAGTGCACATTAAATAGACAACCTAGACATTCTATCTTTAGTAATTTTTTCCCCGAAAGGATTGAGGTGACGGCATAGGACAAGTTGCTCTATTATTATTATTATTATTATTATTATTATTATTATTATTATTATTATTATTATTATTAGCACCGCGTCTTACTACCCGTTCGGGTTATACGCACTTACGCTAATGTGTAATGGTAGGGTGATTGTGAGATGAAATGGAGGACCTACAGTTTAACGTGGAATCCGAACCACGGTGGAGGCCTGGCATTCCTCACATTCACAAGATGTCTTGTCAGAGGTGAAGGAAGGGTTTGGTAATCAGATAAATCTGTGCCAGGACCGAGGATTGAACCCCGGTCGCCAGCACAGAAGTCCGACACCTTACCCCTAGACCACCAGGTCACCTACAAGTTGCTCTAGTGTGGGACAAAAATTTGTATTTACTTCCATACATAAATTAACAAGAGATTTAATCTAGATCACAATATAAACTCAACATAATGAACGACTAGAAAAACACGCCGAGTTAACGGAACACGATCAAACAAAGCCAACCTAAGAATAATCATTCTAAAGTAAGATTATGGTAGAAAGGAACTGACAAAAAATACAAACATATATTTTGTGGTCAACATTAATAACATTTTATTATATTATTAGTGTAATTTTTTAGAGGTATTTATTTATAACATCTATCATAAGCGATAACTGTGTATTTTTATTTATGTACCTTAATTTAAACATTTAGTGGGTATTGTAATTGGTAACGGGTGAAGTTATTTCACAGGATCTCATTTAAACATACATTAAAGTGAAACCTAGTCACGGAAATCTAACGGGGAAACCATCCGGGGTTCGTACCTTGTTCGGGTTAATTTCTCAGTCATATTTAAGGCAAAGTCTGTGTCATCCAATGCTACCAATGATAATTTCCACCAATAACATCCATCGCCAACCATGTACTATAAAAAATTGTTCAAGTGGGAGTATTTAATGCCTATATCAAATCGTAGGGATATGTTATAAAGTAGTTTTATTAACTTTTTCAATTGCCCTTCCTACTATAATCTTACTCTACTTGAAGAGAAGAATTGAAAGCTAACAGTACTTTGATGAGAAACCGTTTCTTATACAACATCTGGTAGTGTTGGGGATTCTGAGTTAAGGATACCGCCTACTTGAAGTGAACGACAGTTCTTTTAAAAGCAGGTCATTTAGAGCTATCAGAAACAGAGCTATCGGTGATTTGATACAAACATTCATGCTTCCACTTGAACAAGTTTTTATAGTACATGGTTGGCGATAGATGTTATTGGTGGAAATTATCATTGGTAGCATTGGATGGCACAAATTTTGTCTTAAATATGACTGAGAAATGAACCTGAACAAGATACGAACCCTGAATAGTTTCCCTGTTATTGGACTATTGACGAGATAAAACTAAATGTTCCGGGTTCTATCCTTGTGTCTAGGTGTAATTTTTCATCTATGCTTTAACGAGTTTCTGTGAACTACTGCCAACCGTTATCAATTATAATATCCACTAATTATATAAAACAAGGCAAGTAAATAAAAATACAAATAGGTAGGAGTTAATAGCTAATGAATAGGCGAAAGTAAGGGTTTAGAACTATCCCTAACCTCGGATACAAAATGACTTGGAGTAGGGGCGTAAATCGCTTTTTTGTGTTCGGCGGCTTAGTCACCTTAATCTATAAATAAAGCCGCAATCTAGAATGGTGGCACATACCTTTTTTTTTTTATCGCGCATCTCAATTGGCTTGGCTAGATGTCACGCAACCGCAGTCTATAGTTCACAACAAGTTTAGTATGCAGTCTAGTTCGTTATAGTGCGTATAACCCAAACGGGTAGTAAGACGTGGTGCTAATAATAATAATAATAATAATAATAATAATAGTTCGTTATAACGCTTGGTCTTAATACATTTAATTTTGAGATTAACAAGAGTGAGTCAAAGGACATTGCCATTGTATTAATAGATTGTCTAATGTTAAAAAAAAAAATCTTCTAATTTTCTAGTGTTACCTGTGTTAAGACAGGATACTAGCACGCCTCACCACTGCATGATGCACGCATCTCCAAGTTCGTGATGTGATTATTGAAAGACACACGTGAAGCTATGAGATGATTCATAACGCAGAGTTGAATGATGTGTAGACAAAGAACGCACAAGGATAGAAATAAAAAAACAATGAGCCATTAAAGAGTAAACGATGTACTTGGATAACAAAAAAGTTTTAAACATTATATAACGGTAGAAATAATGCCAAGGCTATCAATACGAAAGGTTTCAACGATGTAGTTTTCTTAAAAGTATATTTTAATTTAATATAAGTTTGTATTTTTTTTTCAATTAAAAGCAAAGTAGATAGATTATTTAATATGGACATTTTATTTGAAATTCCATAAACATTATTTAACACATCGAACAGTTCTAATAAAAATCGAAGCACAAACGACTAAGAAGACTTAGATTAATATGAATGGCTCTTTGAGAACAAGAATCAAAAAATGTATAGTTTATTGTTTTTAAGGAGTTCGGTTAACTTAAGGTTATTACGAGTATTATTTTTACTAACTAAATAACCTCACTTTTACAATGACAAATTACTATCCATGAGAGTAATTAAACTTGAGACCATTAGTTCAGTAAATCAATGTTCAAACGGCTGAGATTGTTTTGTTAAAAAAAGTAGGCCCCTACAGGCTGATCGATTTAATAAATACCTAAATTTTACTAAATGATCTATATATTTAAAACATGAAGCGATTCCTTCAAACATTGATTCACGTAGTAGTATCCAAACAATTTTTATAATTTTAAATTTAAAAAAATGAAAATGTATAAACAGAGGATGTACAGCAATACTTCGACCTTCGCCTCTTCACCTTTTTGTTGCAATCAATAATCATAATTACGTTTCAAAATTTCTTCGCATGCTTCGCTTTTCCGTTGCATTTCATAACCACCGCGCGCCATTTTGTTTCTTTCGTCATTAAGTCTTTGAATAGAAGCTATTTGGTGAGCATAGTGTTTTTTAATTGTTCCCATTGACTCTTATATCTGACTAAACATATTAATACTATGTATTTTTGTGATTAAAATAACCATACTATCCATACCTAATGCATTTTCAAGGTAAATAAGATACGCTTCGACTTTCGTCAGTGCTACGGTCCTTAATCCGTCAAAAGAACGAGGTAGTGCGGTAAAATAAAACAAATAATGTTAAAAAAATATTCTAAGAGAGGGGGATCTTTAATCTATGTTTAAAATTACCATAAAAGTATATGTTCTGCCAAGATTAACTGAGGTACACTTTTTATTACAATAACAATACTAGATTATAAATGAGGAACATAATACAGCCGGGGAAATGCATCCCATTACTCGGTCAGTGAGTTGTTGACATCTTGCCTGCTGTCAAGGAATGTAAAACTCAGGACATACAAAACAATAATTTTACCGGTTGTCATTCACCTTTGATATGGTTTGCCGGTGGCGGGGAAGTCAAGCATCGAATACCGGTCGTATGTACTTTGGTTTTTAATAAATTGTTTCCGATTCTCTTTTAGCACACATACGGGTGCATTTCCTATAAAACTATACGTCCTTCGTTCTTATCCCATTAGAGCAAATATTAAAATATCTTAGATGAGTAAGGATATGCGATACATGTTCGTTTTTTAAAATACCGCCATGGCAGGAAAAATTATCATTGGTGAAGTGGGGGTTACCCCTTTCAAAGTGATGAATCAACGGCCGGGGAGCTGGAGCTTGTGTCTGTTTTAGATTTAAGTTAGTTTATAGGCCGTGTGTTGATATAATCAGTCGGTTCATAGCAAACATGTTAAATATCTCAAATAAATAAAAAAATAAATGAAATTTTAAAATACATTTAGTCCTTGCTGAGTAATTTCTAAGGGAAATTTAGTAGATTACATTGTAATTCGAACTTTTATCAAAACGAAAAGTGTTCACAATATTTTTTTTTCCTGTTGAAAAAAACCCTGGACAAAGACACTTCTGAGATTCATTGCTGACGCACTTTGGTAAGTATCCAAAAGGACTTTGTATCGAAACCGGTATACGCCGAGAATTTTAAGGACCACTTCCAGGATTTTTGTCCAGTGGTTCTATCATACGCTGTCATGTTCCATCAATCCTCTTATACAGAGGCTTGACAACTATGTGATGGTCTAGGGTGACTCACAGACGTTCCAAAGCCCTGCTAGGCTAAGTGAGATGTTGATCGACAGTGGTTCATGGGAGGATATCACCTAGACACTTGACAACTATGTGATGGTCTAGGGTGACTCACAGACGTCCCAAAGCCCTGCTAGGCTAAGTAAGATGTTGATCGACAGTGGTTCATGGGAGGATATCACCTAGACACTTGACAACTATGTGATAGTCTAGGGTGACTCACAGACGTCCCAAAGCCCTGCTAGGCTAAGTGAGATGTTGATCGACAGTGGTTCATGGGAGGATATCACCCAGTCCCTAGTAGAGTAATGTCAGCCCACATATCCCTAGAAAGCCTTGTGGGTTTGATACTGATCTGTTAATTCGTATGTACTAATATTTTTTTTTTAAAGGTTACATTAGAGCAATGCAGCGGAACCATCACTTTAATGTACGATATGACCTGACATGTCGGTACGTGATTTAATACGTCCTCGTGCTTCTCTTCTGGAAGCATTAGAACAAGCGTTAGAGCATCAGAATCAGAATTAGCTAGGCAAAATTGAGAGGAAATGTAAATTCATTAGCGTGGGTAGAGCAAAAAAAAAAAATGGAATTGGAAGGGCAAGAGTTGATAAGAAATAGTGAATACAAAAAATAACGGCAATTAGCGATAAAACATTTCCAGATCATTGAATCTTAGAGTAAGGGGATGTATTTGCTAAGGCTTAGATTATAATTATCGAAAAATTAACTCAACTGGTAAAAAATATACCCGACGCTAGCAACACATTCAACCATCAAGCGATGTAGTCGGAACGTGTGGTTGACAAGAGAAATGAAATCTCCGTTATTGCTTTAGTGCAGCTGTGTGCAAACTAAGGCCCGCGGGCCACATACAACCCACGAGCGACATACGGCCCACGGCGTTAATTTGTGTGACCCATACACAAATTAAAACTTTCGTGATTTTATTAACAAAAAAGACTTATAATTGTATTTTAATGTGAAAATAAAGTTCATTAGTTCGTAAATTTAGATTTTTGCCACATGCTGCCCATTAGATACCTTACAGATGTTCACGTGGCCCTCAGGGAGAAAAGTTTGCCCACCTATGCTTTAGTGGAACTCAATTGATAAGGGTTTTGATGTCTACGTCCTTAGGATAAAATTAAACTGGGCTCTTTAGTTTGCATTTGTTTTATTTAAATATCGGGAATTATTTTTAAAAACTTTTCTTTTGAAAACAAAATAAATTTCTATACCATTTCCAATTGTTGATTAATTATGTTCTCCTGCTCAAAACGGACATACAATCCGATTTAGGTAGGAAGGACTTTGTTGACAGTTATAAAAGTCACTAAAACAATGTTCATATATTATTTATACGTCAAGTCATGTTGCATACAAATGTCACATTTGATAAAGAATATCAATAATTATAAACTAACACTAATAATATAGTAAAATGGTATCAATGTTTACCCATTTATTTTGTATCGTTTGTATTTTCTAAAAGTTTCTTCTTACTATAATCATGCTGTAATTTTGTGTGTATCCAATTTTACGTGACTTTATTTTTTAGGAAGTGTTATTTTCCTCTTTTATTTGAATTTACTGTGTTTCTCATACTGTTTATGAGCTACCTGTGCAATTTTAACAACCTTACGGTTGTCTGTATACGTGTTGGTTAAAACTGTCTGTAAGTTGTGTCTGTGAAGTGCTGTGAGCAACAAATAACTTAGTCGACATAAAACAAAAGAGCCTCTGGCTAGACGTGGCCGCTTCCAAGTTTGAGAATAGCTCGTAATGATAGACATGAGGAGAAAGGTGCCATTCTAGTTCAGTATGATTTGCTAGCGACGGGGTACGAACCCCGACCGGACGTAATACTATCCCTCCCCACCTCTCCTTAAATTTATTTAAGATGTACCTTTCTAATTCCTACCTTACTCCATTCATTGGCTTTATTAAAAACGCTATCATAAAGGCGCATAGCCCTCTTCAGTGGCCGAATGGTCTAAGGCAGGGGTCTTCAACCTTTTAAGATCTAAGGGCCAAAGATTCTGCCCCTTGTTGGCTTGCGGGCCACAATACTGTGCCGACAATATTAGTAATTAACACTTAATTTTTTTTCCCCGTCCCGAGTGTCGAACGCGAACACTCCCGACTATGTTTGAATTATTATTATTATTAAGTATTATTATTAGCACCACGTCTTACTACCCGTTCGGGTTATACGCACTTACGCTAATGTGTAATGGTAGGGTGATTGTGAGATGAAATGAAGGACCTACAGTTTAACGTGGAATCCGAACCACGGTGGAGGCCTGGCATTCCCCACATTCACAAGATGTCTTGTCAGAGGTGAAGGAAGGGTTTGGTAATCAGATAAATCTGTGCCGGGACCGAGGATTGAACCCCGGCCGCCAGTATAGAAGTCTGACACCTTACCCCTAGACCGCCAGGTCACCGACTATGTTTGAACTCACTCGAAATAGTACTCTCTCTCTCTCTCTCTCTCTCTCTCGTATCTACAATTTTATTCATTTGCCGGTTCAAGGTACATTTGTATAAAACCGTAATATTTTTACCCGCCTATGAAGAAAAACATAGTTTATAAAATTACTTAAAATACTTATTTATTTTATCATTTAATAAAGTAAAATATAAATCTGTATATTATTTTTTTTCTCTTGAAATAATTTTATATTTTTTCATGAACCGGCGGGCCGCAAAAAAAAAGTTACTGCGGGCCATAGTTTGAAGACCCCTGGTCTAAGGCATCACTCCGGCATTAGACTGTAATGCTGATGATGGAAAGATCGGGGTTAGAATCCCTATTAGGTGTTTGAGGTTGGTTTTTCCTAAATGATTTCCTACTCTTACAAGCAAATGCGGGTATATTATCTCTAGAATGCTTACTATCTCATCCCTACTCCAAGTGAGTAATTTATCATATATGAGTAATGCGTATAACCTGAACAGACGCGGGGATAAAAGCACGTTGATAACATTTTACTATATTAGGCATACTGACCCGTTTCGGTGGTCAAATGGTAGAGGGTGGTTTTCCACTCTCTCTCTCTCTCTCTACACTCAAATTTGGGTACACTTAATATAGATTCAAACTTCCTCCTTCATAACACATACGCATATAACCCGAATGGGTAGTAAGACACGGTGAATTTTTATTTACATTATTTTTAATGTGCATATTCATCATATTTATCAAGAGTGACAGCTGCAAATCACATGGTAGTAAATCTAGTAGAATTTCTAGCATTAAAATAAGGCTCTTTCTATTAAAATTAGACTATCCCTACCTCCCCCTACTAAAAAAAAATCTGAGTACGACTCTTTGACCAAACAACAGAAGCTGTTTCCGCAAATGTGTATGAATGGGTTTGACATGTGTACCTCGTCAATGGCCACTGGACCGGCTCCTGTCAGTTGACATTGAGACGTGCACATGCGAGTGACGTCACAGAACCAGCTGGTGCCATCATTAGCAAGACAGATTAGCTCCAACATCAGGCACCACATACACAGTCCGATTTTCTTAGGTAGGACCAAATTACAGCTAGACAAGTTACTGGATCTACTTTCACGTATTCATGCGTCAGGTAATGTGATATGCAGCTGTCACTTTTTATAGATATTATCAATACCTATAGATAACAATAATAATTTAATAAAATGATATCAATTTCGGCCTCAAAAAGGACTGTATCTTTACTGAAAACCTCACATAATAGTATAGGTTGACTGACATCTACTGCCTCAAATAAATCTAAATAAATTACAACAACTTGATTTTGGATAGCCTATATAATAAAGGACATTAAAACTAAAAAGTGGAGTATTAGTAATAATCGGGTGAAAAAGATTTTTTTTGTATTGAATTAGTATATTAACCTGTCGGTAACAGACGAACTAAACTTTAATAGGCAGGATGCAAATTATATTTCTAGTACAAGCTAGAAACGTAAACCACTCACTCTATTCTTTTCATTCATGAAAAAAAAGCTTTTAAAAATTTCAATAAAAAACAAACAAACAAAAAATCCGTCTTTGCTAAGTTTTGTCCCGTGGTCTGTACCGTAGGTGTGCAGAGTTTCAGATTTCTAGGTCGTCTATGGGTATCTAGAGGATGTGGAAAAACCGACACAGGCATACACACACACACATTTACACACACACACACACACACACGCACACTTGGAAACTATACATAGAGATTTGGGTTAAGGGATATGCTTACTTGCCTGAAAAATTTAGGTTTCCCAGGTCTTTTGGGCTTTCAGATTTAAAAGACTTTTGATTTTTTGAACTCCCCCATTATAGGTTCACTATTTGTAATTTTTTGTCATCTAGTATTTTTGCATCCTTATTGGTACATTCTTGCAAAATTTCAACTTTCTGGATCTTACGAGCTTCAATGTTTTTGACTTTGGTGTTTTAGTAAGCTTTCCTATTTTGGGGGCCCCTTTGGGAATTTTCGTTCACCAAGTGATCTTGAATCCTTTCGGGTTAAGGGCTACCTGCCATTAAAATTTTAGCTTCCTACGTCTTCTGGGCTTTGATATTTTTTCGACTATGCTTCCTCCCAAATTTCAGCTTACTAGGTCTTCAGGATATCTAGATTTTTTCAACTGGACATAGCATAGAAGAACTGGTAAATATAATAGTAGATTTCTATTTTTTATTTCAATTATAAAAAAAAAGGGTGAACGTAAATATAAAATCTGTCTGCGTAGGATTCTGGTCCGTGGTGTATAAGATAAGTGTGCAAAATTTTAGCTTTCTAAGTAATCTAGGAGTTTCTGGAGGGTGTGGAAAGTCATACACATACATTAGGAAATTATTTATAGAGTTATAAAAGCAGTTTAGTTGATGGAGCGTGTAAAGTAAAGGCTAAAGCAGCATTTTACATTCTATTGCAAAAATCGAAATAGTAGTTTCATAAAGGTAAGGATGAAATAATTCTAAAGAAATGTATCCGTATTTGCGTGGAGGAAGGGTAGGGGAAAATTGAGAGGAAAGAACACCTTTGTATACCTGAGTGGGATTCAAACCTCAGCCATTAAAATACGTGCAACTTGGACACAGAGTAAGACGCATTAAAATAAGAAAAAAAAAATCATACTATATATAATGTGAGGTGAAGTGGAATACATATTAACACAAGTATTTTTTGTAGTTTTTAAAACAAAACATATTGTTTGGCCACAATAAATACAAGAGTGCTTTAGTGAATTTGTTTAGTTTAATTGTATATACATATCAGTCTCAACAGTTCTTAGATATCTGTCAAGGGTGTCCTGGAGATTATTAACAATTTTTTATCTTCATTTAAAAAGTGTTTCATCTAATGCCGTTATGCTATTGACAAATATTCAACAACTGTTGATATCACCATGTGAAGAAAATTAAACTATATATTTCTACTAGAGCAATATTTTTTTCTATTTTGGAGAAAAAAAAGTTTTGTTATACAGACTGCAATAAAAACCTGTGCTCAAATCACGTTTCCCACACTCTCACCTTAACCTGCATCCCCTTCCATGCCATCTTGACCAGAAACTTTTGTAAACCCCTGCGCTCTAGTTTGGGGCCAACAAAGACGATCTCGCTGCATTTCGTGGAATAATTGAGTGAGTTCTTTGCCAAGGAGGTCTGTCGCTTGCAGTTTGTTAGTGAGCGCATTGACACAGATAACGTTCGGAAACTGTGAGTGCAGTTAGCGGCGCTGATCTAATGGGCAGCGAGTTAGAAAAGAGGTAGAGGAAAGGGTGCTGTTACGTCAATAGCCACAGTTTTTTTTTAAAAACTTAGAGCGTTCTAAAATAGTAGCGTAGAAAGTTATAAACGTCAGTAACTAAGTGGGTTTAAAAGGTTCAAGGCCGTAGCCAACCAATAATTTCAGGGGGGTTTGGTGGGCATATCCCCCAATTTCTGGAAGCTAAACAATATTCTAAATGATAAAACAGTTCTAGAAGCTCTCTGAAGTTGTTTTTTTCAAGGTAAAATAATCCCCTAGCTGTCGAAGTCTTGGAAAATTTCTAAATATTAAACACTTTTGGAAGCTCTGTGAAGTGTTTTTTTTATGGTAAAATAACCCCAAAAATGCCAAAGGCTAGGAAAATTTCTAAATATTTAACACCTCTAGAAGCTCTCTGAAGTGCTTTTTATGGTAACACAGCCCCCTAATTTGTATTTGTATCTTAATTTTGATATTGTTTGAATCATAAATAAAACCATATATATTTATATTGATCATAAAATTTCGCGAGGGGTTTGAGCCCCCAACTCATCCCTGGCTACGGCCTTGATAACGTTCCTGGGTGGAACATTCCGACGGTAGAAAAGTAAACAGGAGAGGAAGAAAATACAAATTACAATACAATCGTTGTATGTAACCCCCCCCCCTCTACCATATTAAATGACATCATTCGATTAACAAATACATTCTATGCTCCGATACCAGTTACCTGGTTTTTCCAGGACATTTAGGTCTTAGTGACAAAATCAAAATATGAAGATTTGTGAACTTTTAAGAGAGGAGAATTTAAACTTTTAAACTAAGTTTACATGTCTTTAAATGTGTCTGAGGCCAATAAAAATAGTTTTGTGTTAATTCCAATAAACACTAAACTCTTATACTATTAAGGATTTTGTCAATATTTAACCTAAGCACTACATTTAATTGGTACTACCTCAGTTACCTAGGCGGCTCCTTTAAAGATGCGATCTAGATGATGAGATTCAGTTTTATATATAAATTTATTAAAGAATAGTTTATGATGGATTTTAAAATACGATAGTGCAAATTTATACAGTATTACACAGTTTTATAAAATTACATTAAAATATATCATCTCAGTCTTTAATATAATAAAATATTAACGAAATCTATATATTTAAAACGTGAAAGGATTTACAGCGAATATGCGCTCAAAAATTCAAAGATATACAAAACGGAAGACTCAATTTCAAAAAACGACAGCAATTACTTGAGTTCTAGCAAAAAGGTTTTAATTATTTTTAATACCAAGCCTTACTACCCGTTTGGGTTATAAGCTTATGTACTAATTACACTATTGGGTTAGAGATGAGGAAGGTTGAATTTAGAGGAAGTGTATCCACATGTGTGTGTAAGGAGAGTGATAAACCATTTAAGAAAAAACCTTAGTACACCTGAACGGGATTCGAACACTGATCTCCCCGTTATCGGCAGCCCAATTTATTACGGGAATGACGCCTTGGCTTATAACGTAATTTTGTTTCACTTTTGTTTTACTTTCCTTTGAAGTTAAAAGAAAAATGCAACAATCTGTTTTAAGTGACACGAATCTCACTATCATTTTTGTTTATTCCCAAATAAAAACTATAAGTGCCCTGTTCTAGTGCACGAGATAAGGAGGGTGAATTTCAAGGGGAGTGGATGAAACTTTAAAAATTAAACGACCCCCCCCCTCCCTCCCCCTAAAATGTATCAAGTTAAAAATGAACCAAAAGTGTTTTGGTCAAAAGGACGGATTTTAAATGTGTGGCTTTAATCTTTTTATTTTTAAACTTCAACTTGCTCTAGTCAAGTATACGCCATTGTTTCAAAAGAGGTAATGTTATCAAATCTCTGTCTTAGCCAGCCAAGCGGCGGACGAGATTGTAAATACAGAAGTCAGACCATAAACTTTATCGCTCTGTTATTCATCATTGTTTTGGAGGAGACATCAACGGTCGGAAGTAGCTTATATATAGACTTTATTTAAGAAACCATAAATAGCTTTAACTGTTATGTTTGGCATCGAGGAAAGTGTATTTCCTTGTCCTAAGTGCTGTTAAAACCACATACAATCGCATCATGACTACCAACTTAATGAACTTGTTTAGATTTTTTTTTTCTTAGTACCATGTTTTATTCTCGTGTGGGTTATATACTCATGTGTACTAACTATGCTTATATTTTAGGTATGAGTAAGGTCAAGTCTATACGGAGTGTCCCGGAATTTTCGTGGAGGGAGAGTGGAAAACCATCTAGGGAAAACTACCTTCAGTACGTCTGACCGTGTTTTAACCCCAATTTCCCAGTCGTTGGTATCCAGTCTATTGCGAGAGTGAAGCCTTAGACCATTTGGTCACCGAAGCGTGTATCTCGATGTTAAATACTATTGCTATTTTTAAAACACACTTCTATTGTTGTAATATAAATCGAATATAGTTTACATTAATTATTAAGGCCCAAAAATAAAGACAAATAAAAATAACAACCATGTTTGTCAAGAGTGGGTCAGAATAAAAATATATTAGGAAATTATTTTTCTAACACTTTTAAGTTTCTTGTACACACGATTGTAATCTAGAAGAGAGGATCAACCAATCTTCCACTAAACAATAAATGATACGGTGAACCGCACAGACTTTATCTCTTTTGTATTAATTTAGAGACGTTTAAGTACTAAAAACTAGTAAGATTTGTGAAACAAAATAATATACAATGTTGCAAAAACACTCCACAAAAGACGAACAAATTAACTAATATACACTGTTACAGATCAAGTGACAAACTAATAACATCTTTGCTCACCAAAGAACATAAAACAATCAACTTCACATTTCATAGACCTGACCTGAGTAAAATATATAGGCTATATAATGTTTGTTTATAGTTCAGAAACTATTGGTTTCATAAAAATATATTTTAAGTACAATATTTTTATTTTTAATAGTATTACAACTTTACAATGATAAGTTATTTCGTATATTAAATATTTGGTGAGATATGATCAAAGTTGGAAATTTACCTTTATGTGAAGTACCCCAAAGTCATTTTTATGGTAAAATATGAATTTCACTTTTGTTTGTAATATAATTCATTGCTCAGATACAAAATTTAATGAAAATCGTTATAATGGATTTCAAGTAAATAGATTTTTTTCTCATTTTGACCTTGAGTAAAATACTCTTAGTTTTAGGTATCCAACTAATTCCAAAAACTCCTCAGGGGAGCTCTATGAAAGCCACAGATATCAAGATTTAATCCAATCGGTTAATTGGTCTCGGTTCTAGGACGATAAAAAAAGGGGCACACAAACGGAATCACAAAAACAAATTTTTCTGTTTCAGGAGGTAAAGAAACATCGAAATTCATCAAAATCTCTGGGGTTCTTTTACGATCAAAATACTTCTCTCTCCGTGGGGTCGAGAGAAAGTAAAACACAAGAGTTGGTAGTAGATTGACCTTCGAACCTAGATTATATAATTATTGTTGACAATTAATCACCCCACACCAATGGATACGTTGACAAATACGTCATTCTCGTATTAACTAGTTTATCGTTCACAGGGGAGGTCCGGTTTTGAATATACTCGTAATTCGAGATTTTTTCTTCTAAATATTTTCCCACTCTTCCTCCATACAAATGCGGACACAACTTGTATATAATTATTCCTTCCTTATACCAGTGAAACTGTTTATATCATCGCAATAATATGTAAAATATTGTTTTAGCCTATACTTTGCACACTTCATCAAATTAAACTAACTGGCCCGTTGACGCACCATGCATCAAATTAAACTAATTGGCCCGTTGACGCAAAATACATAAATTTTTCAATGACAGTTCTCAACTTTAACCTTCAGGCTTTAGATTATTTAATATCAATATTTATTAATATAAATCCATATACATCATAACATTTTCAATATATAAGTATTCATTTAAAAAATAAAATTGAAATCGGTTTAGTAGGCCTATAACTGTGGAAATTATTTTATTAAATTGCGGCTTGAATATAAAAAATTTGGAAACTTTGATTTTGTGATCCTCAAAATAAGTTATTCAATTTAATTTTAGTAAATAAAATTTTGTTTGTTTGTAAAACTCAATGAATTGCCGTTAAAAAAAAAGTCGTTTTATAAAACTGCTGCTGTTTCAAATGTATAAATCGCTTTGCGTTTTAAAGTCGTGCTCCACGGGTTAAAACATGTCACTTGGTCTCGAGATGGATGGATGTTTGTTGGTCCACTGTAACGCTAGAGTGTCCTCGGAGTCAATTTCCGGTCTAGTCAGGGATGCTGAGTGAGATCATTTACATCAAGTTTGGAAGATAAAAAAAAAGCAGTCCCACACATGATAGCAAGGAGAACACTTCATGGGGAAAATTTATTACTAAGATTAATTAATTAGTTAATTAAAATAGTGAGGGTGGGAGAGAGGGTGTGTGGGTTTTAAGTGGAGTGAATTAAATTTAGGGATTACTACTGGAGAACATTCTTTAAACGGTACGGGTGGGAAAGGGAGTGTGAGGGTTTGAATTAATTAATGAAACTCGTCGATCATGACGGTAAATTCACGGTAAATATAGATTTTCTAGCAATTGAAAATGTACTTTTATAAAAAAAACAACTTATATTTTCGTTTGTTTCGCAATAATGTTTTATCACTTTTAAAAACAATGTAAATCGACTCGACTTGTAAAAAGGATCAAACATATTTGAGAATCGTATGAATTCGGAAATGTTTTTAAGCACATGGAAAGCTGAGGAAACCGATTGTGCATTTTTGTGAGCTAACATTAATTCAAGAAAGCTATGTGTCCATAATTAAATATTACTTTTTGGCTTCAAACAAATAAAGTGTATAAAAAACGGTGTCATAAATGTGTGTGTGTGCCACTTGTTTCAAAAACCTTCCTCTTAAAAAAGGTGAACGTAGCTATAATTTTAATCAACGTTGCGATTTGAATGGGAAAATTAGGAAGGATGTTTATTATAATGGTGATGCGCCTCTTTTGTTTGAATTTAGTGATTCTTTTATATAAAGAGAACGAACAATAGTCTAGCCCTAACGTTTCATGTTCAATAGGTGATTACCCTTCTACAATTAATATTTAATAATTATGAACACAAAAGCCAAATTAAAATAAAGGTTTGTTTGTGTGTTTTATTATTCTAAGATTTTAAATGCTGAGGTACTGTACATTAACGTGTTTATAGTTAGTATGCATTAGTTTGTATTGTTATAACGTAGCCAAAATGAAACTTAAGGGGGCAGGTGGAGAAAGGGGGGAGGCAAAGCCCACTAATTGGCGCAGGCCCCAAGACAGTGAATATTAAATGCCTCTAGAAGCAATTTTGAGTTTTTTTAAGGTGAATAAATTCAACGATTTAAATAATATTTGACCTAGAAAACAATCATTCGAAACTATAATTTCTGTACTTTTTACCGATAGGTAATTTTGTAATATTGTTTTTATCCTAGCCTTTAGATTGGGTTCAAAGAGTTTTAAAATAGGCCCCACTACTTTGAAATGGTTATGTAAAATGGGTCCCAAAATTTTGAAACTGGTAGGTCAAATGGGTTCACGTGTTATACTTGGCTGTAGTTTGAAAAGTACTACTATACTTGCTGAACTAAGTATTATTTACGATAATAATTCTGTTTCAAATTTACATTGTGCCTTTTATTACGCTGTTGGCATACATAATAACATCGGATCTCAGTTACAGAGTGCAGAGCATTCCGGTACAATGGACGCTATGACAAGTCAAAAGAATAAAATGATGTTTATATGTCATGGCTATAAGTTTATGTATCACAAACTTCTGAAGGATTGAATTTAACGTTGAACTTGCGCTGTATCTACATTTAAGTGTTATATTAAACTTAATTCTGGCGTGCAGTAAGAGCATCCAATATTTTAAAGTGTTTAGAAAAAATTAAAATAAATTTGAGGGGGGGGGGGGCATTCTGCCAACCTCCACGGGGTGTCTCCTGGGTAACGCTAATAGGCCGACGGAAGACGAAACCCATTTTACCTATACCCTTTTTCTAACCGGAACTCAATTTGACATGATTTTGGCAGACGGGACCCATTTTACCAACCCCTCTTAAATTAAGGGTAGTTTACTAATGAAGGTTTTTTTTTTAATTCAAAATATTTTGAAAATAACTTTACCGATTTTGTTCAAAGTCAATATCTGCTGTCCACCAACCTAACTCAATTGGTATATCCACGAGATAAGGGTCCTCAGGCTCTATTATTATTATTATTATTATTATTATTATTATTATTATTATTAGCACCGCGTCTTACTACCCGTTCGGGTTATACGCACTTACGCTAATGTGTAATGTTAGGGTGATTGTGAGATGAAATGGAGGACCTACAGTTTAACGTGGAATCCGAACCACGGTGGCGACCTGGCATTCCACACATTCTCAGGCTCTATTCCTGACATGACTAAAAAAACGATCGTTGGTAAAATGTGGGTTTCCCTGGGGCTTGTATGTTGTATGTTCTAGCTTTGAGCTAGTTTATAAGTGGTGTGCTGATATAAACCGTTGGTTCAGAAAGTGCACGTTAAATACATATAGTATTAATATAGTTAAAAAATAAAAATTGGGGAATATTCTGTAAATTTAAAAATGATAAGCCGATACGGGAATTGAGCCCGGGACCTTTAGATGCGACTATAACCGTAATTAACATATATAATAGTATTACAATTTAATCCATCATTATATCTTCACATGACAACTGAATACTTTTTTTGTGGAAAAAGTATTTTAAGGGTAGTTTACTGATAATCTGTTTTTTATTTGAATATTTAAAAACATGTCTCTGCGATTTGGTTCAAAATAGGTATCTGTTAAGTTTTTTACATTATTAATAAGTTTTTTACATTATTAAT
Source organism: Timema monikensis (assembly GCA_902151445.1). Lineage (NCBI taxonomy): Eukaryota > Metazoa > Arthropoda > Insecta > Phasmatodea > Timematidae > Timema > Timema monikensis. The sequence goes on along the minus strand of CABFVZ010000280.1, from coordinate 348,912 downwards.
AAGTTAATCACATATTTGTTTTTTCAAAGAAATAATTTTATAGTAGTTTACAAATAACTGATTTTTTTTAAATTTGAATGTTTGAAAATAGCTTTAACGACTTTGTTTAAAACTGGTACCGAAGGACTATTTTACATGATCATTGAAAATTTATGGTTATTTTCTGAAACAAATTAATTTAAGGGTGGTTGACTTAAGACAAATTATAGAAAATTTGAAATATTTCGAAATAGGCCTTGAAGATTGAATTCAAAATGTGTATCAGAGAATAGTTTTTCATGATAAACATAAATGAGTTTTTATTGGTACAAATTAAAAATAATTTGAGGATATTTCGGATATTTGAACACTTTGGTTTAAAATATATATAAAAAGTGTTTAATATTATTAACAAGAATATGTCTTTGTTTTTATGAGAAAATTTACTTAAGGGTATGTAGTTCAAGCTATAATACACAATATGAGTAAGTTTCTCTCAATTTACATTGTTATAAAAACATTTGAAAACGGAATAATCAGACAAAATTGAAACCATCCTAATGTTTATTTATGAATAATGCACAATTTTAAAAGTTACACGGAACCGCTCCACGTCGTCTAAACAGTGATATGAAATGTACGGATGGATGAAAGAAAACGTCGATAATTCTAGGTTGTAATGAGCTGCAGGGCTCAACCACCTCTGAGTGGCAAAATTTCAAAACTATACACGAACATAATGACAAATTCTGAAAGAAATACGTAAGGTTTTTGATTGATTTGAATATTTTTCTATCAGTCGAACTGAGTTATAGCCATAATAGGATTCTGATAGGAGGAACCGTTTTGGAAGTAAAATAATATATTTTTTGAGGTTGGCAATAAATACATTTTACTATATTATTAGTGTTATTTTATAAGAAATGATAATATCTATCAAAAGTGACAGCTACAGATCACATGACTTGACGTATGGATATTTGAAAATAGATCTAGTAACTTTTATAACTATCGGATGTGATTCTCCAAATAAAAGTCGGTTGTGCATGAGTCATCAGGACTCGGATTTTTCTTACCTAAATATTTTCAACAAATTACGAATAACGTGTCACTAAAAATTCTGAAATATGATTTTGAATTTACAAAAAAAAAAAAAAAAAAATGCCAAGTAATTAATTTCGCGAATAGAACCAATTTTGTTTTATTTAGCGTTGTTAAAATACACTTTAAAT
>CABFVZ010000280.1:275030-345028 GCA_902151445.1 Timema monikensis | reverse complement strand
AAAAAAAAAAAAAAAAAAAAAAAAGTAGTTTCCATATTTAAGTAACTAAATCTTTTCATATTCTTGTCATAAAGAAAGTAAAATGAGAATGTATATTACAAGTGAATTTAAAAACGTATGATATAAATTATCTGACCAAATAAGTTTTTTTAAAGTTTTTTTTTTCAGAAGTAGTTCCGAAAACAGATAATTCTTTTATAGCCCCTGGACGTCTTCCCTTAATTTACCTTAAGTTTCTCTAATTATGTAATAAAGGGTTTGTTAACGAGAATGAAATTTCAAAACTTATTCATTTTTGGATCAACAAAAGATCTTAAGGCTTCTTGTACCACGTATGATTTAAATCCCCCCCCCTTCAAAAAAATTAAAATAAGACGCATACCCAACGTTTTGAATGTTCAAAACATATGTGCATTAATAATAATATCTTCAATAGCTCATGCGTGCCGAATAGAACAATATAAAAACGACAAAAATAAACTTGCTCAAACGTTCGTCGAAAACAAGTTAGCGTCGTCGTTGTTGTCGATCCATTGTGGTAGTTATCGCACCGAGCGATGATTCAAAGGTTTTTTAGTATCAAGTGATTAAACACGTTTTTATGGTAAAGTCGTAAATACGAGCTGCTACGTATCGCGTGGGGTAACATTACTTCACCAATCGCTGTTGGCTGGTTTTGTGTTTCAGTTCTAGGCGTGCTCCCCATGTCCTAACAGCGCTTCTCTCGATGAGCTGCGGACGTATGGTAATTGGGGGGGAAGGATTGCTACAAGCTTTGGAAGACCTTGCGGTGTGGAGAACTCGGTTAATAATTATCTCAAACAAACGAAGGATGTTTGGTTTGGGAAGGTTTTATTTTTTTATCACCATGAATGGCACCTAAGAAGATTGAAACATTCAGCACCATTGACATAGTTTAGTGCGAAACTGACAGCGCTGAAGAACACATCAGTCTTCAGGAGCTGACAGTGAGAAGAACTATTTCGTTTGTTTAGCAAGTGTTTTTGTGTGATACTTAGGTTACTAATTACAGTGTTGCCATACGTATACTATAAACCTACTCATTCTAGACAAAAAAAAATATGTAGAAAGCCACAAAAGTTTACTAGTTACGAATCGTCATTTAGATATTATACAATGTGTGAAATATTTTTTGTATGAAAACCATATCTAGTTAACCGCATAAAATAGTGATACATTTACAAAACCTTATGGCAACACTGTTTAGTTGAACGTTTTTTTTAAACCATCTGACGTAGTACTTGTGTATATAGGCCTTACCCGCACTTTTAAACGCGAGGTAGTTACACAGACGCATTCCAGAAGAGAAGAAGTCACTTCTGTTTGCCCCTAGAGGAGTTAACGTAGTGTGTTGTTTTTGAAATGGACTTCCCACTTACCGTGTTGACTTCTGCGAGATCTTATACCAAATTCTTTTGACACGTGACACAGGTTTTTTTCCACTTGTTTTAATTAACTTACCAAGCAACTTTGTTTTGTTATTTTATCTTTGCTCTGCATTCCATTGGGGCTATTTAAAAAAAAATATTAAATACTAATTTGTGTTTTTACTACTTTACACGTCTCTAGTGGTAAGTTGGATCTACTTATTGTAAACGTGTTTGAAATTAATTAATCAAATTAACAATTACTATCCTTGTGCATGACTCGTTGAAATGCCGTGTTGCTGTGAATGCAAGCGTCCCAACTATTGCCTGCCAGCTAGCGACGGACGAGTGCATTCATCATGCAACGCAGTGTTGCAACATTTCTAGCGCTCACAAATCATATTTAACTTGGTTTCATTGATTTAAAAATACCATATATTTAACTCATTTACTATGGTATCCTTGTATCACCTTAAACATACATTTTAAATAAATACATTGGTTTTTTTAGGTGAGGTTGAAGTGGGTTGAAAAGAAATTCGAGTTGAGGTCCGTATTTTTATTTACAGTTTTTAAGGCAAAATAACAAGTTTTTGGTAAAAATTAATCAACTGTTGCTTCAGTAGATACATTTAGTTTATCTGTCATGGACAAGGCGTAATTTGACAAGGACTTTTTCTCATCATATAAAAGGTTCCTGGTTAAATGCCGCTATACGCTTGACAAATATTCAAGAATTGTTGAAATTAATATGTGTAGAAAATTATACTAAATCTATCTACTTAAGCAATATTTTATTTATTTTGTCTAAAACATATTTTTTCTCCCCCCCCCTCCCCCCATAAAAACTGAAACTTGAGTTTTCTTCCTATCCACATTAAGTTATTCATATTTTAACTTTAAACTTTAGTGTGTTCAAGATTACAATTTAAATAAATATTTAACCCTGATATTAAAAAAGTTTTTTTAGACATTATTTATTGATTTGACGCTCAGAGGTTTGATTGTAGTTAGTGTTACATTTTTTTTTCACTATAAGAGTTTGAAGCATCATGTTACTGAACTATGTTTCGTCTTAACTTCGAATACTGTGCATAATTGGGTGAAACTCCCTCCACCAAACCAGAGTTTCCTCGTAAGAGGGAAATTACTCACCAGCGTCCACAACGTGTTGCCAGGTAGGAAAACGCTTCTTGACGCGAAAACTCACTTTCTGGAGCGTAATGACGTAAGATAACATCGCGTAACGTACGATGTTCCGACGCATGAGACGACCCCTCTCCTCCTGTAAAAAGGAACGTAAGAACATAAGAACGTAAGTAAGAATTAAAAAAATATTGTATTTTTTTTAAGCGCCACATATTACTACAAGTTCGGGTCATTCACAAATGTATTAATTATGCTTGTGAGTTAGGGATGAGTACAGGTGGGCTTAGAATAAGTGTGGCCACATTTGCGTGGAATGAAAGTGGGGAAACAATTTAGGAAAAACCACCCTCAGTACACCCAACCGGGTTCGAACAATGAACTCCCCGTTATCGGCAGTCTAGTCTATTGCGGGAGTGACGCCTTAGACCCTCGACTGGTTATCAGTGATAACGTATCTGTTTGAACTACATTATAAGTAGACTCTTTATTTACTGTTATAAAAGTTAATAGGATCCTTTTAATATATTCATACGCCGAATCATGTGATAAGCAGTTGTCATCGTTGATTAATATTATCAATATCTATGAAATAATACTAATAATAAAGTAAAATGTTATCAAAGTTGACAGCAAAATGTGTTTTTATTTTCTAATCACTCCTACTTACCAAAATCTTCCTACACCTTATAATGTTGACTATTATGATGAGAGTGTAGAGGGCGCGAGTTAAGGGTTCTGTTCATTAAGTTTTTATAGTAAAACACTTTTGGCCAAAAAAATAAGTATACATATCTCCGGTAGAAACTTAGAATTTAATTTTGTACACATGGTTAAATCAAAAGTTGAATATATGTCATGAGCATATTAGCATTTGACGAGAAACTTTTTTAAATGAAGATAAAAAGTTGTCATTAAATTTCAGAACACTCTTTATAGATATTCTAGTACTGTTGATATACTATATGAATAAAATTAAACGCTATATTTCTAATGAAGAAATACTTGATTTATTCTGACCAAAATAATGTTAAGTCATAAAAAGTGCAAAAACACAGACCTTTTCTCTCGTCCGCTTATAAAGTTTGACCAATATAATTGCTGTAGTTTATCTTACAGAAAGCCTGTGATCTGCCTGAGACTCAGCAGATGAAGATGGAAGAAAGCATATTTCGAGGTAATTTACCCGAATTTGCGCGGAAGAAGAATGGGAAACAATCTAGGGGGAAAACCACCCTCAGTAGACCCGACCAGGATTCGAACCCTGATCTCCCCGTCATCAGAAGGCCAGTCTAATACGAGTATGACGCCATAGACCGTTAAGCCACCGAAGCGGGTTACAAGATAAATAATTAAATACTTGGCTAGGAGTGTTTTTTAAATTTTATTTTATTTCATTAGATTTTTCGCAGGAACCCGAAAAACTTATTTTGATTCAGCAGACACCCATTATAAGTTTTTTAGCCTCCAGCCCATATCACCATTTGAAATTTTTAAACAATTTTTTTTAAAATTATTCGACCATGATTTAAAAAGAAAACGTTAGTGGGAAACTTAAAAAAAATTCAGTAAAAAAGTTACAGTTTTACAATTTACCATGAACATTGCTTGAGATTTAACATTTACGCACAATGTATTATCACAGATTTCTCTAACTGCAACTATCTGCATCACTAGGAAAATGGACAAAGGCGTAAGTCTCGTCATGTCAGGCTTACCAGTTTCTGAGAAGTAATGGTTCTAATCCCTGATCGGGTGTACTGAGGTGGTTTTTCCTAAATGGTTTTCTCGCTCTAAGATATACATTAATTACTGCTGTCTCATTAATGTCAATGTACGGATAGCTAGGATGGAATTAAGACGTAAATTACAGGAAAGACATGTAATAATTGCAATAATTACATCTGCATACAGCCTGGTCTAATAAGACAGGGTAGTAAAATAAATGATATCTTTAACATGGTATATTACAAATAAGGACGTATAATTAGTATTTTCTAGTGGCCTTAAGGTGGGATGGGAGGAAACGCAAAAAAAAGCCAGTGTTTTTGCGGTTTTATGGCAAAACTTTTTTTTACTAAAATAAAAAAAATACTGCTCCAGTACAAACATAAAGTTTAATTTTCTACACGTCGTGTTAATATCAACAGTTCCTGAATATCTTCCATGAGCATAACGACATTATCTAACAAACTTTTCAAATTAATAGGAAAAGTTGTCATTAAATTCCAGAACACCCTTGACAGATATTCAAGAAATGTTGAGGTCATCATGTGGAGAAAATTAAATTATATGCTTGTACTGGAGAAATATTTTTTTTATTTTGGCAAAAAAAAAAAAGTTTTTCTATAAAAACTGCAAAAACACTGGCTTTTTCTAGCGTCCCCTTCTATGAGGGAAAGAGATCGTCTACAGGTCTAGGAGAACTTGAGTTGACTCCAAGGTCTTTCAAATTTTTTTAATCACCACGTCTTAATCCCCGTTTGGGTTATACGCATACATACTAATTACGCTAATGAGTATGTTTTAATTGAGAGTAAGTGCACCCACATTTGTGTGAAGGGAGAGTGAAAAACAATTTAAGGAAAAAACACCCTCAGTACACCCGACTGGGACTCGATCCCTGATCTCCCCATCAATGAGAGTCCAGTCTACCACGAGATTGACACCCTTGTACCATGCTGACACCGAGGCGGGGTTCGAACTTTTTAAATGGAGAGAAAAAGTCATCTTTAAATTCCGCGATGCACACGACAAATATTCAACAACTGTTGAGATTACTTTTTGTGGAAAAATTAAAACTGTAAAAATCAAGGGCCTTTACTTCCATCCCACCTTAAGCAAACAAAAATAATGTATTCTTAGAACGGTCCAGTAGCTGGAATCACTTTCTCCGACAAAATTACAGTGAAGGTACACTCTATCCAGCGTAGGAGTGGTGGTAGCTGACAGCTAGCTGAAGATTGTTATTGCAAACATTGTATAAAAGTCACTAAAGTTAACTTATGTGGAAATGATTACTGTTTTCTCATTAATATTATACTATCAATCAATAGTGTTACCAAACTCTTTTAAGAATACTTCCCTAAATATTACTGTATAATTGACTTTTTCATTAGTAATTGAAAGAAATCATAATTTAGGGATGGCTTGACTTTTATATTTTTCGAATTCAAATCTTTAAATTTTCTTTCGGATCTTGAATCCAAATTAGATTCCTCGAATCTTTTAAAATGTACAATAATATTTTAGCCAAAGGGAAAATATTTAACATTTGATTTAAAAAAAACAGTTATGTAAGGCTTTAAGCCACTGACAAAATTTGTTGTTACTTACCCAGTTACACAAGTCTACAATTCCTTTAACCAATTGCTTAAAATCGTTATTTTTGAAGTCAAGGTCTTCATAATTTTATTCGAGATACTTTTTTGAGATTCTAAGAATAGAGAATTCGAGCATAACATCTCTACAAATTAATATTAATGAAACGATTGTCTTTTGTTTCGCAGTTGTGACAACAAGATATAATATAATGGATTAAATAATAAATTAAAAAGTAGTATATACGCATTTGTATCTTCATATAACTGACCACAATTATTTTTATTAACATAGAAAGAGAAAATATTAGTTTATAAATAAGTTTTTATTTTGTATAAATTTACTCATGAACAGCCGAATACGGGTTGTATGACGCTATCAACTACATTCATTTCGTCTGGTCCACCATTTTAATTTACAAAGCGATAAGGCAGCCTTTTAAAAACTCTAGAAAGGATTTTGATGTGAACCACAAAAAAGAAGAATCGAAACAGTTATTTTCTTAATTTTGGGTTTCACTAATGTAAAAACTGTTAAAAGAATAACCAAAAAAACAGTTTGTTGTCAAAGTTTTGACTGCCAAAAGTGACAGCAACTCAATATAATAAGATCTTGCAGATCATTTGGTCTGGCGAATGGATACATGATAGTAGATCTGGTAGCTTTTGCTAGCTGTCAGCTACCATCGCTCCTACGCTGGATAGACTGTAGCAGAATGAAATGAAACGGTAAGTCACAGCTGTCTACTACATCTGACACTGCCCGAATGACTCAACTCGGAATGACAACTCCTTGCACACCAAGCAGACCTAGCGGCCGAGTGAAAACATTGACTTAACGGTCCTCCTGAAGGTCTTCAGCACCGTTGCCATAAAGTAGACCACGGGCGGTAGAGGACCTTTACACCGCTCATTAGCAGCCGAGCGACATTTAGACGTCGGGAGGTAATAGGCACAGTGGCGTCTAGGAAACTTGGCCAATTATTACATTACTAGTGTCGTACCAAGGAGGGGGTCGTTTGAGGTGGGATGAAAAGGGACGCGAGAGACAAGGTCAGTGTTTTTACAGTTTTTATGATAAAACTTTATTTTGCCAAAATAAATCAAATATTCGCTCCAGTATAAACATAAAGTTTAACTTTCCTCACCTGGTGACCTCAAAATTTCTTGAATATCTGACAAGGAAGAGTATCCTGGAATTTAATGACAGATTTTTTTCTTCGTTTAATAAGTTTGTTAGATAATGCCACCATATTCATGACAGATATTCAACAACTGTTGATATCAACATATGAAGAAAATTAAACTCTACGTTTTGCTATAAAGGCTGCAAAAAAATACTGCCCTTTTCTCGCGTCCCCTACACTCCCACCAAGTCAGTGTTCCACAAACTTTTTTAATTCGCGGTACACCTAACAAGCTTAATTTTTTATGCCGCACAGTACTTTTTTTTTTGGTATGCACCACGGCATCAAAAAATGACTTGCGCACCCAATTAAATGTTGTACGGTAAATGAGAATTAAGGTAAAAGGGGCAAAAACATGATAACCTTAAGAGATTTAGATGGGATGTATTAGTCATTTAAACGTCTATGAATTCCGTGAATCTAGCTATAAAAATAAAATAAAATATTAGTCAATATTAGTTATTCTAAAGCTATTGACTGACTATAAACGGAGCTCATGTAGCTCAAGAGAGACACTACCTAAAATCAACTTTTAACACATTTTTCCAATAAATTAGATTTTCATGATTTTTTCCCCAACCCCCTCAGTTAAGGAAGTATAAACTAATCTTTTCCTGCAGTAACTTCAAGAATAAAGGCTGAAGTTATTTTTCTGTGCCCACTTCCTCAACACTTGAAAATATATAGTTCAAACCATTAATAATTTGGGTAAATATTATTAACTCCAACTTCTCACGAAAGCTTTTGATTTTGTCAGATGTTTTTAAAATATTAGTAAATACGATTTGGTAAGAAATGCGAACGACGTATGGCTGTCGCTAATATCAACGAAATTTTCAAAAATGACTTTAATGATTTTATTTAAAATTTATATCTGGGGGATTTAAAAAAAATGATAAATAACCCTAGTTACTGGTTTTTTTTTGGGGGGGGGAGGGGGGTAAAGGGAGAATTTGTTGTTTACTATAGATGATTTTTGAAAATTAAAATGGCTCCAAGATTTCGATTAATAATTTAAAAATTAGAATATGAACGCTTGTAGGGTTATCAAGGGACACGGTAGTCTCAAAGACAAAAATTGGGGTAGAAACCCGCAAAAGGTTGGAAACAATTTTTTAGGCAGTCGAAGAGATAAATCCACCTCTCACGACCTAGCCACGTGCATGAAACGTTACTCCCTCCTTCCCCTTTTGTTATCACGCAAAGGTTTGGAATGTACGCGCCAACTCACGGCCCAAAGCAATTATGCCCTGGGGAAAATGGTAAGTAATCATCTTCAGCGATGATAACCACAGAGATCACTGCAGACGTTTGGTCACGTGCGCAGTCGCAGAGCTTAGGGATAGGATTGGACTGCGTGCTAGCCAATGAGAGCAGTAAGAAACTAGTTAATCTGGTGTTCATGCATACCCGTACGTGCATATCTTAAAAGTTGAGTCGCCACAGGAAGAACCTTCAAGATCATCTAACCAATAAAAGGTTGAGTGATCAACATTAAGAGAAGGTAACTATTATTTATCTTAGATAAGTCAACACTGAAATTGTCTCCTATGAAAGCGACAGTGGTGGAAAACATGTTTTCACATATTGATACACAAAAATGAAACTAATAAATATCATAACTGCCAATTAAGGCTCTTTCTACAGCGAAGCGGTTATGCAAGTTACCAAAAAGACAAACAATTAAAAGCATTCAAATTTTCAAAGGAAGATTCTGGTTTCCAATAAACACAAACCTATTTACACGTTAATAAATTATATTAATTGTTACTAATGTTTTAAAATAAACTACACAAAGTCATACAATTTGAGGACATATTTACATTAGTGTGTGTGTGTGTGTGTTAAACTACTTGGCGTTGAAATTTCATACAATTAAAACGCTTCCTACAGTAAAACAAAAAATAGTTTTCAGTCAAATTTAAATTTCATGTTTCTAAATATCAGGCTAAGATTTGTGGCCCAAGAACCAGTGGCTATTTGTGGGTTGTTGTCAGAGCAAGCAAGGCTTAAAAGGACTTCCCTTGGCTCACATTGCAAAGTATTTTGCAGTCCTGATAATTTAAAAAAGCAAAACCCAGATCAATATTTATTGTAATCATACTAGCAATATTTTTTAATAATCGGGGGATGTGGTAGTATACATGATCATAGAGGTGTTGTACTTTATGGTGCTGTTCAATAAATATTATTAAACTTTGATTCGAGCCCTGGAAGGACCAAACATTTAGCCATCATGTGTTGGCAAAGTTGGTGGATACAAGTCACTCTTAGTTCACTTAGTGCTGTTACAGTCGCCACTAACTTCACTCTATAATTAAGACTCTGTGATTACACTACCAGGGACGTGAACTGTTGCCAGGGTAAGCAGAGTTATTTAGACTATACCTGTAAATTATGGTTCTCATCACTTAGAAGAACATTCATTGGGCAGATAAAAATAACATTTACATATGAGGTATTTGATGCAGATATTGGTCAATTTAAAATCTAGTGGTCGAAAACATATCACAGCTAGAGTTTTAACAAGCTCTTCCCAACCTGGCAAAACTTCAAATCACGCCACCACACACAGGATTTTCTAAGGCATCACTCTCGCAAAAGTCTGGATTACTAAAGTCCACGAGATCGTAGTTCAAATCCAGGCAGGGTGTACTGATGGTGATTTTTTCCTAAACATTTTCCCCACTCTACTCACATGAAAATGCAGGTACACTTCCTATTAAGTTATACCTCCCTCATTCCTATCTCTTGAGCGTAATTAATGTACGTGTATAAACCCTAAGACGCGTCTGGGTAAAAATAGTAAAATCTGAACTTTACAGGTTTATGTGATAATAAAAAATAAAACTAATAACGCTATGACATAGGACGTTATTACATTGCCCCTTGATATGCATGCAAAGGTATCTAAGTTTCGCCATCAATCAAAATCCAAGATGTTATCTCGACGATTGCTATAAAGCCACTCATATGCTTATGAACACACCACTTAAAAGGCAGAGTGTATGAAAGTGGCTTCCATAACGGCTGGCGAGATATAATACGCCTCACAATGGTTGACGAGGACTTCCGTGGACATCCCGTAGCCAATCAACGGACGTATTCAGGCTTCTGACATGTCCTGCGGTCACAGTGCGGTTTGGCCAAACAATTCACCGTGTTTTTTTTAAATAAGTATAATAGGAGTGAGGATCGTTTGGATAATAATAATAATAATAATATTTAGCACCGCGTTTTACTACCCGTTCGGGTTATACGCTTTAAGTACTAATTACGCTAATGGATTAGGAATTGAGAAGGTTGATTATAGAGGAAGTGAACCCGCATTTGCGTGGAGGGAGAGTGGAAAACCATTTAAGGAAAACCACCCCCAGTTCACCCGACCGAGATTCGAACCTCGAGTTTGGATAATAGAAACATATTTTAGTGTTATCTTATAAGTAGTGATACAATATGACAAAAGTGACAGCTGCAGATCACATGACTTGAGGTATGAATACTTCAAAGCAAATATAGTAGTTTTTCCTGGCTGTCAGAAGGATTCTGTGTTTTCATGAAAGGAGGTCACGGGATGATAAAAGTCCCCGAATCACAGATAAATAACCGATAAACTCCAGGGCTGCACAAACCAACTTACCGAGCCAGGGATGGCAGCGCTGACGAACAGAGCCAGCGAGTCCGGCCAAGGCAGGAGTCTGTATTGTTCCCACCACCTCTTCACGATGAGTGACACGTAGAAACCCAAAACGAACGACATGGGGATACTTTCACTTTGTTGACTAGCGTAGAGACGAATTTTTTCAAATGTCCTGAAACATAAGTTAAAAATTATATATATTCTATATAATTTACAAGAAAACAACCAAACTATATTTTAAAATTACCAGACTTTTCCAGGTTTTCCAGAGCCAATTTCAAACTTTTCCAGTCCCTATTTATCACAAACATTATTATGTAATAATAGTCTTAGCTAAATACACATTCTGAAATTGTGTCACTTTATGAAAGGATTAAAGGATTCCAGCCTAAAGGGATGGGGTATTGGTAGAGACCCTGTACTATGGTAATTAAAATATTTTAATTTTCATCATAAAATCTTGAATTTTATTTTAAAAATTCTTAAATAAAAAAAATCGTCCTAAAATTGGGTTTGTAACACCTATAGAAATCACAAAAAAAAAGTCTACAGGATATTTAAAAAATAATTTTATTGAAAAAAACTCTTTTGGACTGGCAAACTCTTGAAAAAGTATACTCTTTAGAGGCCCACAAAATAAGGCATGGCCTTGGAAATTTTCATAGATTAAAAGATCTCTAATATTGCAAACTTAGTAACAAGAAACTAAATTCATGCCACAGTAGAAAAGCAGTCAACAACACACAGCCACCAAAAGTCTTTAAAAAACAGGTGTAAAAAAGTTTTAATAGCAGCTAAAGAAGGTTTGACTTTTTTTTTTCTGCAGCCATTTTGGTTTAAAGATATTTATTTTATTAATAGAGTTAAGGTACATCCATTTTCGAAAAAAGTTTATGAAGTTAAGCAGGTGTATAAATACTCGTATGTTGCTGCGATTATTAACTATTTCTATAATTATCGATATCAAGGCCGTAGCCAGACAATAATTTCGGGGAGGGGGGGGGGCACATCTCCCAATTGCTGGAAGCTAGAAAAAATTCTAAATGATTAACAGTTCTAGGCGCTCTCTGAAATGGTTTTTTTTCATGGTAAAATAACCCCCTAGCTGCCTAAGGCTTGGAAAATTTCTAAATATTAAACACTTTTTGAAGCTATGTGAAGTGTTTTTTTATGGTAAAATAACCCCCAAAATGCCGAAGGCTAGGAAAATTTCTTAATATTTAACACTTCTAGAAGCTCTCTGAAGTGCTTTTTATGGTAGCACAGCCCCCTAATTTGTATTTGTATCTTAATTTTGATATTGTTTGAACCATAAATAAAGTCATATATATTTTGTTCATAAGATTTCGCGGGGGTTTTGAACCCTCAACCCCCACCCCCTGGCTACGGCCTTGATCGATATTGCTATACACAATACAGTACTCAAAGGTATATTTATTAAGAATTATCTAAGGGTGCAATTATAGGCCACCCATCGCACTAAGCTTTTATAAACGGAATGTTGCCTAGAAAAACACGAATTTAGTTTTAAAATAGGAGTATTATTAAGAATTTGTGAGACAAACTTCGATTTCACGTTAACATACCTACATTGTTTTATTTCGGAAAATCAAAAATATGTAATAATGATTTCTTCAAATTTGAAACCAGTTTTAGCTCTTTCAAAATGGGGTTTTCAAACGTTTCGTGAAAACATTGATCGCAATAAGTCGGTGTCCTAGTGCGATCTAAGTCAGGTTTCAGTGAGATAATATTATTGAGACATTTAAAAGATTGTCTTACAATAGTACAGTTTAAAATTGTTGCGAGAGACAGTCTATTTTAGTTTCTTCTTCCTAAAACGTAATCGAATTCTCGCACATTGTATAGCCATGATTCAACTTTGTTTGAAGATGTGCGGTAAAGTTGTGGAAAGAAGACACGAAAATAATATTCTGACTTTGAGAATTGAGATCAGTATGTTCAACAGGGACAACTGTGTTGTCGACTTCAGCGGTCTTGGGGTAAGGTTTTCAACTCAGGACCCGATGTTAGTTTGTTTAAACCCAACCGGTGGACGGATTTTTCTAAAGCGATAAAAATCAGTAGCACAACCTACTTCGGATGGTAAGTAAAGCCATCGGTCCAATGTCGATTGTGGCATCTAAAAGAACCCTGATAGTTGTGTGGAAACAATTTTTCCCAGCAAAAAATTAAAATTCGCTCTCGATCATAGAAATTATCGTTTTTGGATGTAATCAATCGTTTCAGAAAGTGCATGTTAAATACCTATAAAAAAAGGCAATTGTTTTAAAAGAGATTCGCGTATTGTATTAACCGGGAGAAATGTGTTATTTTTACTATTGTCAATAAAGATTGCGTATATTTTTAGTGACTATATAAAATCCCAGAAATTTGATCAAATTCCCTAACTTTTCTGTTTTCTAGGTTTCTAGGTCACTGGATACCATGGAAATACAACCATCTTATGTGTATTAATATAATAATAATAATAATAATAATAATAATAATACAACATCCAAAACTTCAACCAGTGGTTACGCGGTCTAAGACTTCAGACACGAAACAAACTGGACGCGGAATTCGAGGCTCGAATCTAGGATGGATGCAGTGGGGGTGGTTTTTCAAGCGTGATTTATTATTGTGGTTTTATCATCCTCTTTAGAGGCTAACGTGGATGCACTTCCTTTAAATTAACCTCTTAATTCCTAGTCCTTAGATAAAGTCGTTAGTGGCCTAAGTGCTAAACGGACCAATAAAAAATAAATAAAAATAAAGATAATTCGCTCTACAATATTTTTAAGAAATGTATATAATATATAATTATATATTAAGTAAACATACTCCTATTTCTACCCCTTTTTAAAAATAAATGTTGGCCATCCACTTTCATACAAAAAAGGTGTAGAGTAATGTTGGTACATCTGTTTTAACACTGGTGAAGGAAATATTTATATAATTTAGTTGTTTATCTGTGATTTTGAAACATACAGAAATAAAAAGACGCACACTTTTACTTTTGTATTCATAATTTACTTTGCCCTTGACCCATTAAAATAGATACGTTTTGTATAAAAACACAGATCATAAATACACTTTGCATACATTCCCAATGAATCAATAGATATTTCGAGATGGTCTGGACTTTTGTTTCGTGATAAATTACCATTTCAATAAAAATATAACATAATATAGTATTTTCTAATGAAAATACAGAAGATTTTATTTTCCAATAAAACGAGGATAGCGAATCAGAAGTATGAAAAAAGTCATCTTTTTCTAAATTAAAAAATAATAAAAAGTTGTGCGTGCTACTAAATTATACTCAACATTTCAACCAGTATAACATTATACAAATAACACATAATTATTTAAATTTGCAAATATAAGAGCAGTTTTTTTAAAAATTGAGTTATTTAACGTACACTTTATGAACCGATTGATTATATCAGCACACGAATTAAATAATAATAATAATAATATACCTAGCACCGCATCTTAATACCCGTTCGGGTTATACGATTAAGTACTAATTACTCTGATGGGCTAGGAATTGGGAAGGTTGAATATAGAGGTAATGCACATGCATTTGCGTGGATGGAGAGTAAAAAAATTAGGAAAAACCACCCCCAGTTCACCCGAGCGATATTCGAACCTCGATCTCCCCGTCTTCGGCAGTCGAGCTCAACATTAAACTCGAGCGTTAGATAACTACGCCATCAAGGCGGATCACACGAATTAAAAACTAACCTAAAACCGGACACCCAGCCTCCAACTGTTATTCCTCACTGTGAAAGTGGAAACTCACATTTCACTAAATATATATTTTTGGCCATGCCTGGAATCGAACTCTTAAGTTCTCAGCTACGTAGACAGACACGCTAATGACAGAGCTAAGGTATCAGACGACATACATTTAAAATGTCTTAGTATGCTATCATACAAAATGAGTTATTTGCTATGTTCTTATAGAACATATAAAACTATCTTATATTAGCATATATAAACTTTTTTATTTTTTTTATTTAGCGCCGCGTCTTACTACCCGTTCGGGTTGTACGCTTTAAGTACTAATTACGCTAATGGATTAGGTATTGGTAAGGTTGAATTAGAGGAAGTGAACCCGCATTTGCGTGGAGGGAGAGTGGAAAACCATTAAGGAAAATCCACCCCAATTCACCCGACCGAGATTCGAACCTCGATCTCCCCGTCCTCAACACGACTAGCGCGTTAGACAACTACGCCACCGAGGCGGGTCATATATATAAACTAAAGGAAGTTTCCGGCGTTGCCCGGGTTAAACGCACAATGAATTGCATGGCTAGCCCGGGCAACGTTTTTCTTTGCTTCAAGCAAAAAAAAAAAAAAAAANAAAAAAAAAAAACACCCAACACTTCAATCTATTTCTTCCGAGCCAGTTTTTAATAAATAAAAAAAAAACAGTCAAAAACTTCGAGTTTTACTTTTGAGGTGCACATGTTCGTGCATAGGGGTTGCTAATTTTTAAAACTTCATACCTCTGTGTGAGGTGGTTATCGCGCAAAGCTCATGACAGAAAAACAAACTCCTTATTTTGTTAATATAGATTGCGTTTTATATATTTTTACTGGCATGAAAAGATATTTATATCTCTTCATAGTCAAGGTGGGAGAGTAGGGTACACGAGAAAAGATCAATATTTTTGCAGTTTATAGCAAAATATTAATTTTTTTGCCACAATAAATAAAATATTACTCCAATAGAAACATAGAGTTGAATTTTCTTCACGTGGTGATATCAGCAGTTGTTGAATATATGCCAATCATGATCATAGCGGCATTAGATGAAAAACGTCTTAAATGAAGATAAATAGTTGCCATTATATTCCAGTACATCCTTGACAGATATTCAAGAAATGTGTAAGTCCCGATGTGAATAAAATTAAACTCTTTTTTGTTCCTACTAGAAAATTATTTGATTTCTTTCGATCAAAAAAAAAAATTTTATATTAAAAAAAAACTACAAAAATTGTGTCTTTAATACGCGTTCCCCACTCTCTCATCTTAAATTTGAGGGACGATATAAATAACTGAGAGTTATAATTTCAACGTATGTTAGCGACGCAATCCTGTGGTACTGCTTGAGGACTCAATGTGGTTTGTTATGATTTCATATCCTCGCGTTAGTATTTGAGTTTCATGGCTACAGGCACTATCATTATAAAACTCAATGACCGGGATTTCAAACAAGCTTTGCCAAATTTACCCTTCGGGCGATGCGGGGAGATAATGTTAGCGATATAAGGGCTTATTACATTTCGATGATAGATGTAATTTGTTACAAACCACACGACTAATTTTTTTTTTCTTATAACTATTTGTCTCGTCACAACTTTCACGATTATTCTAGGTTAAGAATTATTGCATAATATTCGCAAAAAAAAAAATTTATGTCCCATTTCCTACTTCCCTAGTGGTCATAACGGATTTGTCCGTGAACGCTAACTTCAGGCAAGAAGGACCCGGATTATAAGATTACTGCTACTCATGTTGAGTGTTTTGTCACATATTTAGACATTTTGTAGGTCATCATCACTTTGAGATTAGAAAGTGCACGTTAAATTTATATTATTATTACTATCAATTCTAATTTCACTAATTTGATTTTATATCATAAAAGGAAGACCAAACTTTAGAGTTATTTACGGAGTAATTAAATAAATACTCACTTTACTTTTACAATCATCTTTGAGCCAAATTTAAAAAAAAACCTTTTCTTTCCATCCGAGTTATTGCCATTGGTAATTTATCATATTTAATTACAGTTTTTACTTGTATTATTTTATTCAAATACTTTAAATTTTTATTTATTTTTTCTACGGTTGTAGGTTACACTGTCTGGATGTTAAATCCCGTTTTTTCTATTTTCTATTTATAATTTAGAAAAGTATGGCTTCCTTGAGAAACAGTTCAATCTTCAACATTTTTGAAAATACCTAAGTATTTTATTTTAGGTAAACATTAATAGCATTTTGCTATAGTTAATATTAGTGTTATTTTTGTAGGGTGTCCTGGTGTGTCGGTAGAGGCCTACACTAATTATGGTTGGGAAAACAGTAGAGAAAATTAAAACAAATTTCTTTGAGGACAACATTGATAGTATTTTTCTATATTATTCGTGTTATTCTGTATGTATTGAAAATATCTATCAAAAGTGACAACTGTAGGTAACACGACTTGATGTATGAATATATTAAAATTGTGTTAGTAACTCTATTATAACTTCTATTGTTTTTCCTATCAAAATCACACTATACTTGTGGTATACTGGCTAGAATGTGCCGATGCCGAACGGTACAGGATCCTTACCGTAAGCAGCGAATACTGTTATTATTATTATTATTATTACTAGCACCGCGCCTTACTACCCGTTCGGGTTATACGCACTTACGCTAATGTGTAATGGTAGGGTGAGTGTGAGATGAAATGAAGGACCTACAGTTTTAACGTGGAATCCGAACCACGGTGGTGGCCTGGCATTCCCGCGAATACTGTTATGGGTGCGGGTACGATCAAAGGTAGTCGCCCGTCTACAACCAACATACCCGCTTGTCGGACTCGCAACCACACAATCGCAAACGCACTGTTAATTACGCTTCTCTTAAATACAAAATAGACTGTATACAATGAAAACTCGCAAGACGTAATTTCAACCAATAGGAACAAAAATCAAAGATGACTATAAAAGTCAAATTCATATTAATGTTTTCAAATAAGAAATAAATATTTAAAAAATATTTAAATGGTTAAATATATATAGTT
This sequence comes from Timema monikensis, assembly GCA_902151445.1. Lineage (NCBI taxonomy): Eukaryota > Metazoa > Arthropoda > Insecta > Phasmatodea > Timematidae > Timema > Timema monikensis. Next base: position 327,547 of record CABFVZ010000280.1, on the reverse strand, counting down.
TTAATTGAAAATACTGTATTCATTTCTATACATTTCCAAGAGCTGTTGTCATAGAGCAAATAACTTGATATTATTTGATTTTATTAGTCCATTCATATTTGTTTTTTATTGGCTGAACGCAAGCCAACGCAACTATATAAACGCAAGAGACGGACAATGTTCATCTCCTCCCGACAAACGATTGTGTTTGCGTAGCTATTGTAGACAGACAGACAAAATTACGTTATTGCGTTATTGTGACAAGCGGGTGCGTTTGGTTGTAGACGGGCCATGACTAAAAGAAACTGCACAGTAGTAGTCTTGGACGAATTTTTATAGGTTGAATGTGAATTCTGCAGATCACATAACATGACGTATAGTTACGTAAAAGGAGGTACCTGGTGACTTTTCTAGCTGTCAGAAAAGGCTCTTACTATGGATAATGGATTGTAACCGTTTATATTTACTAACATATGTACTAATTAATAACCAAGGTGTAGATCACGCCTTACACTTCAAAGAAATTATTTTGGTGGTGGTGGTTTACAATCCTCCCCTAAATATTTTGAGGTGACGATTGAACATGTATTAGACGGTATCAAGCAATAGCATCGCTTACATATTAAGTGCTTGTAATCCCTTTTGAAAGATTCAGTCGTCGAAGAGCTAGCTAGTTAATTCAAACCTAGCTTTCTTATTTTTGACGCTGAAACCTTGGACTAAATTATCGGCGTTTTTTAAACCTCACAGTGGAATTACCAGTCCCATCTTCATGCTATATTTATATTTATTTATTTTTAACACCGCTTCTTACTACCTGTTCAGGTTATACGCGTATGTAGGCCTACTAATTACGCTTATGAGATAGAGACGAGGAAGGCTGAATTTAGATAAAGTATACCCGAATTTCCATGGACGGAGAGTAAAAAATCATTTAAGAAAAAACTAATTACACCCAACCGGGATTTTAGGCCCTAAATGACGCCTTAGACCATGCGGACACCGAAGCGGGCTAGGATAATGTTAGGGAAATTGTTAAAACCAGATATTTCTGGTCTTGCTTCCCTAGATTATTATATAGCCCAATTTTCTTGCAAATAACCATCTGAAAGGTTTATTTCATACTTGAAACCAACTATACAACATACTATGAAGCTGGTAGGAAAATAAAAGCCTTTCAGAAAGCTACTCGTTAGAAAATAGCATTATGGTAAAAAAGAGGCTACCTTTTAGAAAAAGTGCCAATCTAATCTCCACAATTTCTGTTGAAGACGTTTCGACAGTCTACTGTCATACCTACCTACAGTAGCCCCATGGCTCCTTTGGTGCTGACTGACAGCTCACAGTTGACTTCTGACAGTTAATATTTAGGTATATACACAAATTTTGACTGTCAGAAGTGAAAGCTGATAAACACATGTGTTTGCAGATCATTTGGTTCGGTGTAGGGATACATAATTTGGTCTGGTAACTACTAAAACCCGTCAGCAGTCAGCACCAAAGAAGCCATGGGACTACTATATATATAGCGGAACAAGTGACAATTTCACATGATGGTCGGTCAATTAATCAACACACTCATCAATGCCTTAAAAACAAAAAACAAAATGGAGAAGGAATATTTAACCATCATTTACCCGCATTGGTGGTAGCATGGTCTAAGGCAGGAGTTCTGAACGGGGGATATCTATAACCCTCAGGGTTCAACTAGACTTGCGAGCGCGCGAGTGATTAATCAGAATGATCCTAGTTCATTGGTAAAAATGTATTTGTCAAAGACACTTGGCGCATCTCAGCTCCACATAAATTCTTACAAAAAATTAGTGAATGTTTATATAACAAAAAAAAAGTGTGCATTCAATTAATAAACATGTACGGTGAATTTCACCATCTAGACAGACAACTGAGAAGTTACACTGTTTGATTTTTTGATTACACGTGGATGTCAGTACAAACATTTGATTTCATACCAAGCAGAGTGGAACATCGACTTCAAAAAGTAGTAGTAACAAAGGGCAGAAGATCTATTTCTTCAGCTGAAAGACTCGTGGCGACAACAAGGTAAACAACTGACTTTAAAATATATTTTTAAATTTACTTTCACCACGTTAACTAATGTACACACCCTCTGAATACTTAGAAACACTGGACTCTTGGTGGGAAGAAGAAAGGTGGAACAGTAAACATATTGTTTATCCACCTTTCTCTTCCCCCCCGTGACGTCATCTTAGCCGGGAGTCAGGCAGCCAGCGACGGGACGATTCGGTTAGCAATGCGAATATTTTTTAGTGTGTTTTGAAGTGTTTTAAAAGTCAGATATCAACCTCACCAGTGGCCGAGTGGGACTAACGTGCTAGTCTCACATTGCACTCGATAGTTGTTCACGGAGAGGTCAAGGTTCGAACCTTAACTCGGTGAACTGAGGGTGGTTTTTAACAAGCGAATAATTGTTGAGGTTTTCCCGATCTCTCTCCACGCTAATGGTGATTTTTATTTGTAAAGGCCTACCTTTATTATAATATTGAAGTATTAACATATGAAGGATACAATGATACAGTAGCCCCGTGGCTACTTTGGTGCTGACTGACAGCTCACAGCTGACTTCTGACAGTAAACATTTAGGTATATACCTAAATGTTGAATGTCAGAAGTGACAGCTGCTAAACACATGTTTCTGCAGATCATATAGTTCGGCGTAGGGATACATAATTTAGTCTGGTAACTTTTCAAAGCTGTCAGTCAGCATCAAAGACGCCATGGGGATACTGTATGTATATATATTTTATTTTTTCATTTTTTCTTTAATTAATTTTAATATGTCAGAGAACGCTTCTAGGCATGTTATAAAGTAACAAATAGCAAAATATATATTTTCTGCCTTTAGTGAGGATTACTCCATCAAGATATCTTATTATGAAAACTGAAAAATGACACCTAGACACGAGAATCGAACCCGGGACCTTTGGCTTAGTGCGCCAATGCTCTAACCACTGAGCTATACAGTAATAGTCCTGTGCTCAGGGTCATTCTTCAATCATAGTTTAAGGCAGAGTCTATGATGGACGTGCGGAAATCGTTGGCTACAAAATGTGTGATTTTATTAAGATCACGAGATATCAGATAACGCAACCACCTTCGATTCGGAAGTTAGCTTATCGCAGCCATTTATACAATTATTATAATTGTAAGGGATTGCATATTTAAGAAACAAATAGCCAAAACACGGGGTGATTTCTGGATAGCTGAGTGGTTAGAGCATTGGCGTACTAAGTCAAAGGTACCGGGTTCAATTCCCGTGTCCAGGTATAATTTTCAATTTTCAGAACATGTTATAAAATGCTTTAGAGAGGTTTCGTGTTTGTCTAACAGAGGACAGCACTGACTCGATATTAGTTAAAATTGGACTTTCCCCATTTCCCCCCTGTATCGGTTCTACATTATTAAATAAATCCAAACAAACATTATTGTGTATATACATGTTTCTGCTCTCGCCATTTAGATTAGGCCGTTAGTAGCAAGTTTGCTAAACGTATCAATAATAATAAAAAAAAAAAGTCAGATATCAAGCTATATTGAGAAGTTTTCCTAACACGCACTGGACCAACCTACAACTACTTCCCGGCGCCTGTAAACTAGACTCTTTCGACTCAAGCGACGTGCTTGAAAAACTCCAGTTCTATCTTTCGAGCGAGTCGCTCGGGTTGCGCGCTCCAGTCTGGCCACCTCTCATTACAACTAATGTGTTCTAGTTTATTTGTTAGTCACACGCTCACCCAGTCTGGGGTATGGGAACCAAATAATGGGGATATATGACTCATTCTCTGAACAATAAAAATAAAGTTGTTAGATAAGAATAATATGTCATTACGGATTGTGTATTTGTGATTTACCGTTTTTCTCTAAATAAATATGATTAAATCTTTACAATTTTATTTTATGTTTTTCTGTTCCTAGCTATCCATTTGATAAAGTAAAACCAGACTATTGACATATTTTACCTGATAGTATTGGGGATTATGATGACAATAATTTCGACTATATAGCGAAGGTGGTATGCGGACATTTTGGGCAATGAATTGGGGGTTTGTAATCATAAAAAGGTTAAGAACCCATGGTCTAAAGTGCCACTCTTCCAAAAGATAGGATTTCCAGCAACGGGGATGCTCAGGTTCTAATCTCGGCCGGGTGCGTTAGTTTTTTTTTTTTTAATGTTTCTCACTCGCCTAACTCCTTAGCTCAGTCGGTAGAGTGTTTGCCTATTGAACTTAAGTTACCGGGGGCTAGGTGTTGTGTATGTTCTAGATTTAAGTTAGTATATAAGTCTTATACTGATATAATCAGTCAGTTGAGAACGTACGCATTAAACACCTCGATTTCTTTTTTAGCTAAAAATGTTTATAGCTCTCAATAAAAATTGAGAGTAAATATCCTATAATTCTACCCTACCCATTCCTGCCACATTAGTGTAACTAAATGAAGATGGCATCAGGAGAGTAGCAAGACGCGGTGAAAAATAAACCTTTATTTGTTTAAATATAATACTAGCCTACAATCACGTCTAAAGCCGCGATCACACTAGACTAGTTTACCAGCCGCTACTGGCTGGTAGCAGCAACAGCAAGTATCGGCTGCTCAGGAGTCACATTTACCTCCTCATTGCTGGTATCAGCAGCAACTGGTAGCGACAGAGTCCACAGTCTCACAAGATTATTTTAAGTTTTGAGTGCGTTCTGTGGTGTACTAAAGTTTTCTTTGGGTCAACGAAGAGAGTTGTTAAGACAGGTGGGAATGAGATAACTCAGCGAGGAAATGAGAGAAGAAAGGCAAGGTGTTTAGGGGGTGGGGTAGGTCAAAGTGGAGCAATCGGGGGCCTCCACTTTATTTCCGTCATTGCAAAGCGCTAAGCACAACACAATAATACAAGAAAAAAGTGTCAGCCATGTGGAGTTTCAACCGGTTGCTGCGTTCAACCAGCAACCAGAGGGTTCAGATTGGCTGATGGTGCACTGCTAGTAGCGATGAGTGAGTGACGTAGCTGGCTGGTGGCTGCTAAAAGGGAGCATACGTTACTCCAAAATCCACTGGTAAATTCGCTGACTGATGAAAGCAGCCGCAATTTTTAGTTCACACTACCCTGTTGGACGGCTGATAGCAGCGACCAGCAACTGGCAGCAGATAAACCAGCCGCTGCATACCGCAGCCATCAGCCAACGTCAGATAAACCAGCCGCTGCATACCGCGACCAGCAGCCAATGACAGATAAACCAGCCGCTACATACCGCGGCCAGCAGCCAATGGCAGATAAACCAACCGCTGCATACTGCGGCCAGCAGCCAACGTCAGATAAACCAGCCTGGTGTGACCACGGCTTTTATGCTTGGTCTGACTTCGCATATCTACACTAAAAGGTAAATGTGAATTTTTCTTTTTCTGAACTGGATATTACTATCTGTTCGTGATACCCACATATGAAAACCAAAGTTAAATAAAATGCACCCACATTTGAGTAAAGGGAGAGTGGAAATTCAACAATGACTACTAGCAATAAATACATGTGTTTTTTACCTAAATCTAGTCCACACGTACGATTTTTTTGAAAGAAGTGCTTTATTCAACACGACACTTGTCGCTAGTGAAAGACCGAGCAACATAACACTTTTTTTGCGTTATCATTGAACTAGAAACCTAAATACACGGGCGTCTACACTCAGGCTCACGTTACTGTTTCCTAGATGTACAGGCCCATGAAAAACAACAATCCGATTTGGGTAGGAGCATACTTTATTTACATTTATAAAAAATACTACCACAATTTTCATAAATACATATGCCAAGAAATTTGAATTGCAATTATGGTAACTTTTGACAAATATTATCAATACCTATATGATGACACTATTCGAACCTCGATCTTCCCGTCCTTAGCAGTCTAGCTTAACACGGAAATAGCGCGTTAGCTAGCTACGCCACCGAGGCTGTTCGCTGTAATAATGAAGCCAGCGAATTAAGCTTACAGGCCAGACGAGCGGTAAATGTCGCTTGATGTGAGCGACAAATGACGCTGTAATAATACACCCAGTGAATTAAACTAACAGGCCATACGAGCAGAGAATGTCGCTCATTAGGAGCGTCTTCAAGGACGTGTCGCTAATCGAATAGACCAGTGTATATTTGAATAACTACATAAAGTGTTTTATAGAAACTACACGGTGCATTAAATGTAGAGGATTGATATCAGTAATTGTATTTTCTTATGTTTTCATAAGTTTTAAGATATGCGTTAGACCATATGTAGCGACATTTCACGCCTGATACAAGTCACATTGTACACGCTCCCAACTGGATATGTATTGAGATATTTGTAAGAAGAATTATTTTGTCATTCCTTCTCAAGTAACATTTTTTTACCGCGCGTTTGGTTGTAGCAAGACTCTAAGGGAACAATGTAGTGACAGCTTGACATTGAAAGTGTTATTTTGTATGAAAGAAAATGACCATCAAACGTTCCTTGTGGATGTTATTGTTGTTGATAGAGTTTTACGAGGAATATAAGCCACGTTAGGAAACATGGTGTTGTCGAAACCGGTATTCCTTCTTTCTCTATTGCGGCCATGATATTATTTGACATGAGCTCTGTGAAACGTCATAGTGTTTAATTTAGAGTGAGAGGTGGGTTTGCGGAGCAACTCCCCCTCACCTATGATTTTAACAGGTTGTTTGGTTTTAAAACAAACACGTTGGTTTGCGGTTCTTAAATGAACAAATCAGTGCCGTCTTATTCATGACGTCACAAACCACAAAAATAAATGGCATCAACCGACACACAATGACTTTTACGGCTATACGACTACTTGCGCTGAATGTTGCATATACTAGGATTAGTCATAGAAGAGGATAATTTACGAATTAATAATAGCGTATTTAAAGTTTACTTTCTCACAAAGAAATTATTAAGAGCTGTGCCATAGAACCCAAAAAGTAGTGGGGGTTATTTTACATGAATATAATGTATGTGGATCTTTTTTTAAATATTAATCTAAGGATTTTTTAATCATATCTGTATAAACGTTCGTGATTTGTTTATCTATATTATCGTGCAAATGCCGACTGTACTATTTTTGGAACAGAAAAAAAGTTGATCAGATAATAATACTATGATGTTTATATATATTTACATAAGTCAAGTCAAGTACATTTTAAAGTGCATTGGTATTAATTGCCAATTCACTTTTTAAAAAAAATTCAAATCATAGTAATGACGTGGTTAGAGAAGGTTAAATAAATTAATAATTTTATTATTAAATTTTTGATGAGCTATTTCAAGCGTGAACCAAAATTATATGATATAACCTATCATTAGGGATGACATTGATTTAAAGCCTATATAATTAATTAATATAATATAGTAGCTATATATTCGGCCAGTGATAGGTAGGATTGGCATTACTGCACAAGTCACGTCACACACATTTTACATCCAGGGTCTGTATTCTTGAGTGCATTTTTGAGCATCTCCTATGGTTTTCTAAGCAAAGTTAAATGGGAAAAACCATACGATATAGCTTTGAAATTACTCAAGAATGCATCCCCAGAACAAAAAATTTTATACCTCAAACCACATAAGAACCCCAGCAAATATTTAAAAAAAATTAATTTAAATAGGACAGACCTTATTTTAAACCATAATCTAAGGTGCATTATAAAGGTCACATGATTGTCTAACACACCGGTACCCAACGTGGGGTACGTGAAAATATTCGCATAATGGCGGAAAGAGCTACATATGCCAGCAGTGTAAGACAAAATATCAGTCAAAAGTTATGAAACCAACCCAACGATATAGTGAGGGGCAGTTCGGGTTTTATTTTATATTTGACCTTGAGAAATTGATTTAAATTCCAAACATAAAATAGTTTTATAATTATTAATACATTTTGAATAAATTAAATGTGTTAGTTTTTACTGTAACTTTTGCTTTTTGAATGTAAAAATTTATATCACCTTATTATTACATTGTTTTTTAATACCATTATTGGAACATTTATTTTCAGTTGCAACAAATAAATTAGAAATAACTGCTACTGTAATTATTAAACATTTTGCTAAAATTAAGGGGAAAAATCTATGGAAATGGACCGCCAAGGTGTATGCAAGCGAAAATAGGTTGGGAACCGCTGCTAACAAAAGCCCCAACCCAGTTTGAGTTAATATTGGACTTTACTCCTTTTTCCCTTGTAGCCTTCTTATATGATCAAGACAAGGAAATAGCTAAGTTTCAAATGCGTATATATTATATTTTAATATTAAAAATATTCGTGTGAGAATATTTCTTAACCCTATAGCTATGTTCTTAGAAAACCAAAGCAGCGAGGTCATTTATCAATATCTAGATGAAACAGTGTCATTGTCATCTCCTTTGTTATGACAGAACGTCCTTGCCCTAAACCGACATTTTTTATCTATGGCAATTCTGTACATCACGTTCACAATACTAGCCAGTATTTCTTTGACCTACTTATATGCTCTTACTTACATTCTTTTAGAGCTTCCTTTGTCCTAATTATTCCTAGTTATTATTTGCTTGTACTGATTACATAACTCCATATTTCCCTAATGTGCCAACAGTTCAATTTTCATTGGAAAAACCTTTGCTAGCTTGAAAAGTTAACAAATCTATTTTCACGTTTTCAAACGTTAAGTCATGTGATCTTAAGTCCGTTCACCGTAGGAGTTGTTTTCTGAAAGGCCTTTTTCCCTACCAGAAATCTATTATATAGTAGGATATTTGTAGGAAAAAAGATCTTTCAGAGAGTAATTCCTACCGTGAATGGAGTATACATCTGTAGCATTTGGTAGATATTACAAATATTTATCTTATAGCATTAATAATAATGTAAGATTCTATCAATTTTGGCAGTACAAATTTTGTTTGTATTTTCTAAAAGGCTCTTTCCGTGAAAATTGAACTAAGCTATAGGCAAACTCTAAGTATTGTTTTAAATATTAGAGAAAAGTCGATGTATCTAGAAAATGTGAAAAATTGATCTAAAAAAAAATAGTTTAAGGAATACAAAATTAGTCTCAAATTTACAATTTGAATTTATTCCCTTTTAATATATAAGACCATTATAAGATTTTGAGACTAGGTCATAATAATGCTGGGAGATAACATAAAAATAGTAGTTGTCTGACATATGATTTAAATTTATTCCTAATTATTAATATTTAAAATTAATCTTTCATATATTATATATGAATATAGTTGACCTTGGTGGTCGGGGGTGAAGTGCTCGCCTCACTCAGCAACCGAAGCTCATGGGTTCAAACCCAGCCGAGGTTGACGGATTTTTCTCGAGGGATAAAAATCCTTAGCACAACTTTCTTCGGAGAGGAAGTAAAGACGTCGGTACCATGTCGATTGTTGCGTTAAAATAACCCCGCAAGGTATATTAAAATACTTTCCCCGGCAAAATTGGTGGGACCTTTCATTCTCGCTCATATAAATTCAGTGTGGATGGCAACGGGGCACCACCACACTTTCTGAGCTCCCCTAGTACATTGGATATCTACCAGATAGTGCAGGTATCACTAATCAGCTGAAAGACTGTGTGCATACCCAGCTTCGGATGGATAGAAATAAAATCAACTTTCGGGTTGTTAATACAAGAAGAAGATATAAATATAAAGATAGACAGTATTCTACAATCTTCCGGGCATTAAAATTGGAAATAAGCGCATACAACCGCAACCTTGAGTCATAATATTGCCAAATTACATGGGCCTATATCAGTAATTGGCAATCGTATGGACATGAATATTGAAAGTGTAATTTGTTTAGTCCACTTAGACAGTGGTTCCCAATTATCTACCAGTAAATGATCCCCCCCTCCCCCCAAGAGACTCTTTTAAATCGGTGGACCCCCATTTTTAACTAATAATTAGAATCTAATCTATTCTATGTATAGAAAATAGTAACTCTTACAAAACTGGGAATTTAGCACATTAAATCCGAATCAAATGTGTTTTTACATACCTTTTTTTTTTACCCTAACTCTAGTTGTAATAATAATGAATATGAGAAACCGCCTCGATGACGTAGTTGGCTAACGCGCGAGTCGTGTTGAGCTCGACTGCCAAGGATAGGGAGAGCGAGGTTCGGTGAACTGGGGGTGGTTATTCCTAAATGATTTTCCACTCTCCCTCAACGAAAATACGGGTTCACTTTCTCTAAATTCAACCTTTACAATTCCTAATCCATTAGCGTAATTAGTACTTAAGCGTATAACCCAAACGAGTAGTAAGATGCGGCGCTAAATAATAATAATAATAATAATAAATGAATATATAATAGGAAAAGTTAGTTAAGCCTACATGAACGTTTATTAAGTATGAACAATTCTAAATTAATTCATTTGGGTCTAGTATTATTGAGATAAGTGAGGCATATTCTTCCTTCTCATCACTGCTTGGAAGATTAAGTTGAAGACTGGACACTTTGACTCGAAAATCCGAATGCATGTCAAGTCTATTTATGCAGCACAGTGTTGAAAAAGCTTGTTCACACCGGTAAGTTGTGTAAAAAGGAAGCAAATGTTTCAACGCTTTTTCAGCTAGTTGATTTTGATATCTTGATAAACTGATAACAAGAATTAAATGATTTTTCAACTGTGATAAACAGATTTGAAAACACCGTTGTTTGCTAATTCAACAAGCTGGTCCTCCTTGGCTTCACTAAGATTAGAAATATCTTCAATTTTGCAATCAAATGGGTTTCTTATCCAGGCAATATTGTTGAAATCATTGGTTTCAACAATAAAATATTCTCTCTATGTTGTTGCTAAGATACCCAGATGCTTGGATATTTCTTGTTTCACTTGTTTTTTTTAAGTAGATTCCAAAAAATTTCTCATAGTCGGAAAATTTGTAAAAGAGTCTTTCTTCATATGTTTTGACTTTATTTGAAACTTCCTGATAGTGGTATTGTTCTGGTCATCAACACGAAGAATGTTTATGTTATTTAAACTTTTTATTTTATATTAAATTTTAGTGGTTGTCACGGACCCCCTAAGAACAGCTTGTGGACCCCTTTTTGGGAACCAATGCATCAAGGAATGTGTAACTTTCACCTTCGAGTAGGCCTGAGGTTGAGAATAGAGTAGAGTTGTTGGGTTGACCAAGGATGGATCCATGCAGTGGCTGTAATTGCCACGTAGAGGAGCACTGGTTCGATTATAGCTGATGGTTGGGAATTAATCAACTACTTATATGTACAAATACAGATATGGGAGTACATAGTAAGTACTAACACTTCTTCATCCGAATATATTCAATCCAGCTTCATTGGCTGAAATAATTCTCAGGTATTGTAACGATCAAGACTAAAGCAAAGAACTGCTTGCACCCGCAGAATGACTTGCAGTGTCCTACCCTGTATCAACATAACACTCAAATTTGAAGAGCTCACCTACAAAATGAAACAGCATCACGGTTGTCACGGAAAAAACGGTTTTATCACATAGCAAATTTTGCAATGAAGACACATTTTCACTGGAAAATATTATGTAGTTTTCTATTTGTATGTTTAAAAAGTTACTGAAATTGATTCAATCTCGCTGATAACATTTTAATTTATCGATATAAAATAAAAATTCATATTAATTTTCCCCAAGAATGAAACAGCCTTATAGAAGTCACTGAAATAGTTTTTTTTTGTCCCTTTCCTAACGTTGTAACAATTTCTCATTTTCACTAAGTTTGGTACTTTACATTTTGTCTGATTAAAATTCATTAAAATTAATTATGTGTTTGCTATTTCAATTAATTAGATTAAGTTAATTTAATAAACACTAATACGAAAATAAAAGGCAATTGTAACTACATGTAATGGAACTTTGGGTCGCCAGGCTGGAAAATTATATTTAGGGTCGCGATCAAAATAGAATGGGGAACGCTAACCCAAGGTGTTAAACTAGCAACAGATCGGACTGCCGATGTCGGGGAGATCGGGGTTCGAATACCGATTGAGTGTACTGAGGGTGATTTTTCCACTCTCCCTCCACGTAAAACACACTTAAGACAGAACTTAAGCTCTCCCTAATGTGGGAACCACCAAAACATCAGGTTGGATGCCAATTAGAACCAGGAAACAATATGTCAATGTTTTACACGACGTGGGATACGTGTAGGTTTTTTTTTCCCTTGTACTTCAAGGTCGGTAACGTTTCAGATATTTCACACTAGTTCGCGTTCTTTCACAATCATGTATTCGTCGTTGTAATTTCAAAAACCACTACACTCAATTAGTTACATGTAACTTATCAATGAATGACATTGACTCGTTTGTTTTTATCAATTTAGGTTAAGGGTTTACTAATTATATATTTTAAGTGTTTTTTAACGAGTGCGTTTTCAGGATGTGCAAGGTCGAATTTTACGAGTATGTATTGATAAAGTGTATTACGGTGTGTATGTAGCAAAACCTTTTTTTTCCAAAATAAATAAAATATTTCTCCAGTATAAACATATAGTTTAATTTTCTTTACAATTTAAACTGTGATATCAACAGTTGTTGAATATCTGTCATGAGCATAGCAGCATTAGATGATAAACTTTTTAAATGAAGAATTTTTTTTTTATCAAATTCCAGGACACCCTTACAGATATTCAAGAACTGTTGCTATCATCACGTGAAAAAAAATTTAAACTATATATTTATATCGGAGCACTATTTTATTTATTCTGGACTAAAAAAGTGTTTTGCTATTTAAAAAAAACCATGTAAAAACAATGCCCTTAGCTTGCATTTCCTACATTCCCATTTTAATTAGGTCTACCGCAGCCATTAGACCCTATATAGACATTCATAAATCCCTTATTATTTAAAATGTATTTTGTCACTTATAAATAAATCTCAGGCCAAAATGAAGATAAAAGGTATTAAATGCCCCTATGGCATTAAAAAAACACATTTAAATATTAATAATATTAAATAAATGCAAGAAAATGTAAAATTAGCTCATTTTCAAACACATCTTAGGCAAAGTGTATCAGCTATGAGTCTAATGAATATCAACATACAGGTTGAAAATCAATGTAATTAGGCAGTGTCCGTATAGCTGGGACCATATTTCAGTTAATTTAGATTAGTTTGTATAATGGCACCTGGATACGGGGATCGAGCCCGGGACCTTTGTCTTAGCGCACCAATGTTATCCAGGATTCATCTCGTGCACAGGATCACTTAACTCATAGTTTAAGGCTAAGTCCATGATCGACATATGGATACTAATGACTAATGTGTAAGTTTAATGTAAACTGTAAGAAAAAATATATATTTTTTTCCTCAAACAATAAAGACATGAAATAAGCCGCAGTGTGAGGGTATGTTATTTCAAGTAGGTGGGATCCTTAATTACTTGGTATAGCCGTTGTTGGGTTAAAGGTTTTGGTGGCAAGCTTTATTATTTTCCTTAGGGGGCGTTCAAGTATTATGTAAGCACCTTAGGGGGGTTAGGGGGTTCGAGCTTTGCTTATTTTTGCATACAAAGAAGGAGGGGTGTCAGAACAATGCTTACGTAAGACAGAGAAAAATGGGCTAAATTTAGGGAGGGCGCATTACAAGCCACTTGGATTTTGGGCAGCAATGAAGATGTTTAGTGGCTAAACTATTATTATTATTATTATTATTAGCACCACGTCTTACTACCCGTTCGGGTTACACTCACGCTAATGTGTGATGGTAGGGTGATTGTGAGATGAAATAGAGGACCTACAGTTTAACGTGGAATCCGAACCACGGTGGAGGCCTGGCATTTCACATATTCACAAGTTGTGATTAATACACGTCTTGTCAGAAGTAAAGGAGGGGTTTGTTGATCAGATAAATCTGTGGCGGGGCCGAGGATTGAACCCCGCACCCCATCACAGAAGTCTGACACCTTACCCCTAGACCACCAGGTCACCTGGTGGCTAAACTTGGAAGAAGTGGAGAAGCCTACAGAAATAAGCCAAAGCTTGAGTGACCTTGTCATCCCAAATGGAAACATAATAATTGAAAGTGTTGAGACGTGGATTCAAGGACCTTGCTCTTCGGATTAATTTGAGTTTAGTTGTTTTTTATAAATTCAATATTCATATATTCACTAATAATACTTTTTTCATAACTTCAATTATATTAAAATTTTAAACTTTTATAATGCTATAGCTTGTTTTAATTTTACCTGTTGAATAAATTTAAATTCATAGGACACCAGTGTTAATTGTCAATTATTTTGCAATATTAATTTACACCTCCATGTTAATAATTACCAGCAATTTTTAATTTTTTTATCATCGCTTTTTACTACCTGTTCAGGTTATGAGAAAAAATGCATGAAAACTAGAATGGTTATTCCTGTGAATAAATGAAAAAAAAAGGGGGATAGGGGTCAAGACATTTGCTTATTTTCGCCTACAAAAGGGTGAGGGGGTTAAAAATGGCCAAAAATGTGCTTATGTAATCCTTGAACGGCCCCTTACATTTCGAATCTTTTTCAATGTCTGTCTTAGGATAGAAAACTGAGAAGGAATATTCGAACACTTCTAACATAGACTTGCTATTCAGCGAAGCAATTTAGGTCCTGAATATGAATAAAGCACTTATTCAAAACGTTCGCAGTATCAATAGATTTTGCATATCCAAACAATCAACTCATAAATAGTAGTTTTAGCTACGGATATCTGTTTTTAAAGCCTTCTGATAAAATAAATGTTCATCAATTATGATACTGTAATAAAATTTTGTACACATTTTCTGAGAAGATATGTAGTTTCATTTACAAATTCTAGTAGCATATCTACAAAAATACATATAATTTTAATATGTAATTAATACTTTATATTGCTTCAAACACAATTATTTAAAATTAAGGATCATTAAAAAATACATGTACTAAGTAAATTAATTAAGTACTTCAGTATCCGAGGTCAGACTTATCAACATCCATGGTGATTACTCTTGCATTTATATTTTCTTGTATGAACAAGCTTCACATATTAGAATTTCGCTACACCATGCACGGTCTAGGGGTAAGGTGTCAGACTTCTGTGCTGGCGGCCGGGGTTCAATCCTCGGTCCCGGCACAGATTTATCTGATTACCAAACCCTTCCTTCACCTCTGACAAGACCTCTTGTGAATGTGGGGAATGCCAGGCCTCCACCGTGGTTCGGATTCCACGTTAAACTGTAGGTCCTCCATTTCATCTCACAATCACCCTACCATTACACATTAGCGTAAGTGCGTATAACCCGAACGGGTAGTAAGACGTGGTGCTAAAAATTATAATACACCATGCATGTTAACACTAATTTATAAACTTATTTTTCATAGTAGATTTGGCACATATTTTCAACTCTAAATATTTGTCTGTATATCATTGGTCGACAGCCTCTGTGGGCTGGTGGTTAGAGTTCCTGGTTACAGATCCAAAGGTCCCGGGTTCGATCCCTGATGCGTTCAGATTATCTGTGAAGTGGGTCTGGAACGGGGTGGACTCAGCCTCGTGAGGACAAATGAGGAGCTACTCTAGAAAACTGAGATTAACGGCTCAAAGGTTCGTTGTTCTGACCCCATGACACCCTTTATCGACAGTTGATGGCACTATCTTTGCCAACGCCGCTACTCGGTCGGTATGGATCGATTGCGGGCTGACGTCATTGGTTTTTTTAAATATAAATAGTCTTATTTTACTAAAATACTAGCAGAAGTACCCTACGTCATCCGGGGTAACCACGTAATGGATTGTGTGGGCTACACCTGTCAATGCTTTTCTCTACTTCAAACAGATAGAAAAAGGAAATTCTCATTTTATTTATTCCTACCCAGTTTTTAATTAATTAACAATAATAATCAAGTCAAAATTTTAAAATTCTGGCTGCACACGTTCGTGCATAGAGGCTACTCATTTTTCAAATTTCAGAAATTTCCTTGCGGTAGAGATCGCGCAATGCTCATGACAGACAGATACACAGATACACAAACTATTTTTTTTTAAATATAGATGGGCTTTACAAATGAAACAAATATTTTGTAAATTATAATTCGCACAAGAGCTGGACTAGTGTATCGTTTCAAATTACGTTTGTAAGATGTTCACACTTGGTAGAAAAATCCAGATAAAATTTAATTCAACACAGTCACTCAAGATAAACTTTAAGTGTAAGTTATTCCAAAATAATTACCTTTTTTGGTCATCTGAGAGGGCGAATCTGTAGGCTAAGCTGATTGCAAAATATAAACATAGATACGCTAACAAATCCCGCCATATAAGTTTGTACACGCTGCCTTTCCATCTGGAACAAAAGAAATCAAAGTGTCTTAGTAATAAAATTCAAAAATATATGTTTTTTGTTAACAGCTTAGTTTCAACAAAAACCTTAAATATATTTGTTTTTAGAGGTTAAATGAAACATAAAATTACAAGTAATGTAAATCAAAAATTCACTTAAAATCTGAGCTCTCTGCTTCGGTGGCTGAATGGTCTAAGGCGTCAATCTCTCTATAGACTAGACTGCCGATGACAGGGAGATCGAGGTTCGAATCTCGATCGGGTGTACTGAGGGTGGTTTTCCAAAATTGTTTTCTACTCTCCCTCCATTCAAATGTTGGTACACTTCATCTAAATATAACCTTCCTCATCCTTAACCCATTAACATAATTAGTAAATAGTCATATAGCCCGAATGGGTAGTAAGACACAGTGGTAAAAAAAAAGTTGCTTACTACCGAAATTAGACTATAGCTGCATATGCAAGTATTATTATTATTATTATTATTATTATTATTATTATTATTATTATTATTATTATTATTAGGTGTTATGTCTCACGACGGTTCCATTCCTTTAGTCATTTAACTTAGACCGCCAATGCACCCTGTCCTCTGCCTCCTCCTTCAACTCCCAGAATTGTATTATTTCCTTAAAGTCATCCAGTATTTGAATCCTTCTTATTCCTAAGCTACTCTTTCCTTCTATAAATAAAGTCTTGCCGAAGACAGTATACAACAAGTATACAACACTCAAAATAGTGTACTAACAATAGGTTGTACTAATAAATAACTAATTCTAACTCTAGAGAATGATACAATAGTTTAATTTTGAATGCTTTTGGCATTTTGTTACACAATCTTTTGAAGAGAAGGGAAGATAGAGTTGACGATGGGATTACCCATCTTACTAGCCAATTGATCTTAGCCCAAACTTAAACAAGCTATTTTAATGAAGCAATATAAGAAGGTTCCAGTTTAAAAGCTCATTTCACGGCCGATTAACAGCGAAATTAGATATACATTTTAACCAGAAAACGTATCAAAGTACGGGTTTTATTGCATTATTCATTTGACAATAGTAAAATAAGGATAATTCATTGGTTTTTTGTTTTGTTTTTTACACTTTCAAGATTGCTAATATTTTCTCAGCTAAAAAAAAAGCTCCTTGTATTTATTCCGATTCTCCTTATTTTCAAGGTGTGGGTGTGTGTGTGTTAACCCTGAATTTTAAATAATAATTTTTCAATTTTAATGTATTTTAAAAAAACTAGTAAAACAGTTTCACTGTTTTCAAATATATGGAATTTTTAAGTAGAATTCAAGAAGTCGCACCACAATATGACGTCTGATTTGAGACGTATAGCCAGGGTGACTAACTTTAGAATAAAATTATAGCATAATTCCCGGGTTTCTTAGCAAAAATGCTAAAATGCTTTTTCTCCGATTTTAAGACTTCAAACAAGTGATTATGAATTATTATTTTTTGTAAAATTTGCGTTGAACACGCCAACAAACGTTAGTGGTTAGAAAAGAATTGTTAGTAAGAACCCTTCCAAGATGTTTGGAGTGATCCTCATACAGAAAATTTTTAAAATTTGTATAGACCTAGAAGATATTTAGAATGGCCCTTTCATGGATATTTTTTCATATGTCTCTAGAAACTATGTGAAGTGGTAAATCAATACCCAACACCTTTTAGAAATGTTTGTCCCTCTAAAAGCTCTTAAGAATGGACCTCGCCTTAAAATTCCCGACAGACGACAACATTCAAGCACTTTCCCGGTTTTCCTGGTTTCCCGATCAGTGACAACTCTGATAGCCTTCAGTGGCGTGAGAGGGGCTATCAAGGAAACGACCTCAACATTCCACATGAGTCATGACAGAAGATTGAAAACCATGCATATAATAAAATGATCTCCGGTGCACTAATACATGATTCAAATACAGCTTTTCTGGTTGGCGTCAGAAGTGCAAACAACTTCTAGCAACGCCGGTTATTGGCTCTTAGTAATGGGACCAAATAATGAGTATTCAACCGTAGGGTTGACCCTGATATGTTTCCCATCTTGCCGGAGATGGACATACACTCATCTTTTCGACCAGTTAGTCTTGCCCGCGTGGAGGAAGCACATCTAGGAAAGTCCTGAAAGTGAGTGCGTTAGTATACCCGTTGATTTCCGCACTGGATTTATACGAGCGAGCGCGAAAGATTCAACAAATATTTACTGAAATATATTTTCACACCCCTTCCGGGGATTTCTTACAAGCCACAATTGACTGCTTTACTTCCCCTTCGGAGGAAACTGTGTTACAGATTCTCAACTCTCAGTAAAAATCCGTCGACCTCAGCCGGGTTTGAACCCGCGAATACAAAGTTTCTGAGGCGAGTGATCCACCCCAAGACCACCGAGGCTCACTTACCGGTATAAATACAAAAACCTATGAAAAACAAGTTTCCTCCAAATACTCCTCGTTAGTACCTACTTACTTTTAGTTTCTCAACAGGACTGGTTTCTGGAATGTGTGAAAAACAGTTCACGGGTGAGATGATCCCACCGTGGATATGACTGAAGTGCGACATTACACCGGATATCCTGTCAGCGCAATGCGAATATATTGGAGGTTGGTCCGGTACTATACAGGCACCAAGGTCAATCTAGGTGCTCGCTTGCACACAATCATTTTAATTAAATAGGATTAATCTTCGACACGATAAAATATATAGTTTGTACGTCAGAGCGTATCATTACCAATTCGACCTGTACGCACATGAGCTAATTATTATACTAATGTGTTAGAGATGAGGAAGGTTGAATTTAGAGGACGTGTAGGCCTATTCGCATTTGCGTGGAGCGGAAAACCATTAAAGTAAACCAACCTCAGTACACCCGGCCGGGATTCTAACCCCGATATCCCCATAATTGACAGTACAGTATATTTCCAGAATGGCACCTTTAGACCAGCTGGCCACTTAAGCGGATGTGTAAGAGTTTTATGTATTTAAATAATATAAGGTAGAAGTGATATTCGTAATATTGTAAATTAGTTTTTCATATTTTTATGAAGGCGGCACCTTATTCTACACCCTCCATATTTCGTGGAACCTTGATATGAAACGTAATGTCCAAACAGGCGTCAAATGATGGTGCGGATTTAAATAATTTTCATTAGAAAACAGTGGACTTGAGATCAGCTTAAGAATTTTGTTTTGTATTTAAAAAAAAATACAATAAATTTGAAATATAAATGTTACAAAATGAAAAAAAAAAAACTATTTCACTTATCCCAATTTAGTTGCTGTCAAGTGAATAATGAAGAAAATTGCAGTTCCATGTAAGTTTTTACACAGGCGTAATCTTGTGTCCAATTTCCGATTTAATAGGGCCGTGAGTTGGTTTCATAAAATAAATATTTTGGGATTAAAAATTAACTAAAGAAATCATAAATCTATATTAAACAAAATATTATTATTATTATTATTATTATTATTATTATTATTAGCACCACGTCTTACTACCCGTTCGGGTTGTACACACTTACGCTAATGTGTAATGGGTAGGGTGATTGTGAGATGTAATGGAGGACCTACAGTTTAACGTGGAATCCGAACCACGGTGGTGGCCTGGCATTCCTCACNGTGATTGTGAGATGAAATGAAGGACCTACAGTTTAACGTGGAATCCGAACCACGGTGGAGGCCTGGCATTCCCCACATTCACAAGATGTCTTGTCAGAGGTGAAGGAAGGGTTTGGTAATCAGATAAATCTGTGCCGGGGCCGAGGTTTGAACCCCGGCCGCCAGCATAGAAGTCTGACACCTTACCCCTAGACCACCAGGTCACCCAAACAAAATAACGATAGCTTGAATCAGTGGTCGCATGGTCCAACGTGTCACTCTCACAATATATAGGATTTGATGTTGATGGGAATACATTGGGGTTAAAATCCCGGGCGATTGTACCGAGGGTAGTTTCTCTCACACAAGGTCTTTCACTCTACTTCTACGCAAATGCTGGTACGTTTAATCTAAGTCTAATTTTACTATCCGTAGTCCATTATCTTAAATATGAGTATAGACCGAATAGGTAGTATAAGATGATAAGATTCGTTTCACACACAAAATAAAACTTTAAAATAATTTTATAACATTATGTAACACTCGTGGATTTGATTTTAATTTTCACAAGTTGTTTACGGAACCCCAAGGGAGACATTGCGACTGCGCTTTTTGAGAGTCACTGGTTTTAAGAAACATGATAAGGGTACTTAATACAAGCTACACTAATGCAAAACCCCTCTTTTTGCATGTGGCTGATATCGAAATCGGAATCCCGCCTAATTAGATTTACTAGTATAAGTATTGTGGTTTTTTTCGCTGTGTCTTACTACCCGTTAGGGTTATACGCCTGTGTATTAATTAATCTAATATGTTAAGGATTAGGAAGATTGAATTTAGAGGAAGCGTACCAACATTTGCGTGGAGGAAGAGTATTAATTAATCTAATATGTTAAGGATTAGGAAGATTGAATTTAGAGGAAGCGTACCCACATTTGCGTGGAGGAAGAGTGGAAAACCATCAGTTTTGTCGATTGGCCTTTTAGACCATCCGGCCACCGAAGCGGGTATATAATTTAGTTCACTTTTACGTTCTAAAAAAAGATCGACAAGGTATTAAAATGGTCTCTATTACTTTGACATAAATAACTTAAATACGTATTTTATTCAAATACAATTTTCAAGACAATTTTATTGTTGGGCCAAATAAATTTTATACTAGATATTATAATCTATCTTTCTCAATGTTATCTATCTGATCTAATAAGTATGAAATCGCCCTATCATAATTATATATCACAAATTAGCTTCAGTAAATTGCACCAAATGCTATAAATAAAATAAAATAGAAATACTCTAGAAGCGTATGTAATAAACAGTATAAAGATTTACTCCCATTAAAAAACTTTTTTTTTACTTGGCACAATACTATCGTAAAAACTTCTATGAATAACATTAGCAATATGTGACTAAGCTGTCTTAAAATAATATAGCTATTAATAGAATTATTGGTACGGCCGCTTGCGCATGCGTCATCAGACTGCCCGCGCCTTCCTGCCTAACAAATGTATGACCAAATAAGTGACATTAATTGCGCACATGCATAGATTTAATATGTGGACCCCAATGTAGGGATAAAGATGAATTGAGGCCCCACATTTGTCAAGGTCTATTCTGTTTAAATAGTAGGTAGGAGGGGGGGTTTAAGGGGTTCAATCCCTTCTCCAGCCCGAAATTTTCCGATGTTCTTAATATGAAGCTTAAATATGACTTTGTATTAAACTTCAAATAACGTATAGAAGCACTCACTCTCCGAAAATTTGACCACTATAAATAGCTTATAAAGGCATTTAATATTTAAAATATTTTCAAGTTAATATCACCCTGAATGGCTTTTAAAGGCATCCAATTTTAAAAATAAATACCCGTAGGGGATAACTCCAAATAGCTTACATATGAATATATATATTTAAATCCAAGTGAGAACCACCCCAATTAGCTTCTAATTATATTCCATTTTAAAAAAATTTCTGAGAGAAAACCCCTTTAAATAGCTTCCTAAGGTATCAAATAATAATTTTAAAAAAATTCAGGCGAGCAAAATTCCAAATAGTTTCTAAGGGTATCCAATTCTAAAAAATTGTTGGTGGAAGACCACTTCAAATATCTTTTAAAGGCGATTTTGGAGAGAAAAAAAAAGCGAAGAGCACTCTAAAGAACTTCTAGGGCATTCAAAATATTTTAAATATATGGGTAAGGACTACTTCAAATAGATTCTAGGGAATCTAGTTCATACAAACAATTATTATCTAAAACATGTCTGGCCTATTCATATTTACAATAATAGGGTAGGGATAGAGATGGTAGAATTCGGAGGAAGGACACCCACATTTGTGTGGAAAGATATTGGGAATCATTTTAAGAAAAATCACCTCAGTTCATGTTACAGAGATTCGAACCCCGACCTCAACGTCACCATCAAATAAGAGAATACCAGACACCTTTGCCAATGTGTCTTCTAGTGTTGTCTTTATTTGTGATGTTAATTGTCTCACACCTTACTGGCCATTCAATACTATCAGTTATTTACAATAATATAAAGGCACAGAACCAATAAAATTAAGATAAAGTAGCCCTCTTCGGTGGTCGAATGGCCTAAGGCAGGATCGATTCTCACGGACATTTTCGTTCGATCACGCGAGAAACTTTAACGTAATTAAAGATCGATCTTTGAGTTTTCTAAACTCACAATGAAATCAAGAACTTTCAATTAATATTTTAGCATTCCCAAAACTATTTTTATTGGTCATGATCGGTAATGTTATAAGAAAGTCAAATAGTTAATATTAATATATACATTTTAATTATTTTTTTTAGAGGTGAGGATACAAGCATTTGAGAAAATATTGAAATTAAAGGTTATTATAAGATTTATAAACAAAAAAAAAGTATACATGAATGAAGAAATGGTGGGTGATCGCGGTAGCTTCGATAAGTCTCTAAGTCAATCGGTGCCCCAAAAGATTGACAACCCATGGTCTAAAACGTCGCTCACACAAACATCCTAGACTGCCAATGACGCTGACAGGAAGATCGGGGTTAGAGTCTCGGTCGGGTGTACTGAGGTCAGTTTTTACTAAATTGTTTTCCACTCTCCCTCGAAGAAAATATGGGTACACTGAAACAAAGTTCAACCCTACTCATCCATAACACATTAAGGTAACTAATACATAAGTGTAAAACCCGAACGGATAGTAAAAGGCAGTGCTAGAATTAAAAATAATAATAGTAAACGCATCATCACTCGTAGTTGGGATTAAGAAAAACAAATCAACTGTCGTGCATCCAGCTTGGATAAGAGTCCCGGTCTCCCAGAGTCAGATCTAAGAACGGAACGCTGAGTTTTCTCTACCGGTACTTTCATAATTAATATATAATAACCCGTTTCAGTGTTCGAACGGTTTTATGTGTCACTAGCGTGTTAGACTGGCTTGCTGAAGACGGGGGAATCGGAGTTCAAATCTCGGTCGGGTCTACTGAGGATGGTTTTTCCTAAATTGTTTCACACTCTCCTTCCACGCAAATGCTGATCGATACCTCTAAATTGCTTTCTTTCTCATCCCTATCCCATTGAAGTAAAACCTGAACAGGTAGCAAGACGCGGTGTTAGGAATAATAAAATATGTTGGTGAATTCTAACAGGAAGGAACCTTTAGGAAGTACAAATATAATTTTTGCTGTCAACATTGATAACATTTACTTGATTATTAGTATCATTTTAGAGGTAGTTGTATTATTTATAAAGTGTGACAATTTCAAATCACACGACTTTACGTATGAAAATTGTTTAAGCAACTTTAATAACTGTAAAAGAAGTCCCTTCTTAACTAAATCGAACTGTATTTATATCACACATGCTAGGGCATATTATTTTACCAAGTGTAAGTAAACTCGAACGTGCAGCAAATACATATTTCACCACAGCAGATATCTAATACACACATGTTCACGCACTATTTTGTAAGATAAGCAATAAACAAACTAATTCGGATATATTGTGAGAAAAAAAAAGTAAAGTCATGACAAATATTACAAATGTTGGCCGTAAAAAATTATGTTATTATTTTATAAAAGGCTTTTATTTTAAAAAATTGGGTTATACTTTAACTCACTTTTATTTTCACTGTCTTACTAACTACTAAGTGTATTCGCATACGTAGGCTATTGGCTACGGTAGTGTGTTGGGAATGAGTACGGTTAATATAGAGGAAGCACAGAATACCGAATTTGCGCGAAGAAAGAGGGAATGAAAGATCATTTAGGTTAAAACTCCCTTAATACGCCCAACCAGTATTAATACCCTGATCTGCCGTCATTGGCAGCCCAATCTATTTCGAGAGTGACGACTTTTATTATTCGACCACCGAAACAGTTAATGCACGTGATTAAAAGGAAAAATAAGTTCGTTAGACGCAACATAATAGATAAAATATTTCTACTCATCTTCTGAATAATAAAAATAAAACTAATTACAGTAGAGATGATTAGTTCTATAGATTTGTTAGAGAATCTAATAAAAATAGGGCAGCAAGAGTAGATGTTCTATGGGTGTGTAAGAGAACTGTAATGAAGTGTAAGGAAGTGTTTAATAGGGTGTACTTTGTACCCATTGTCACAAATGCAGTCGTAACACGGACAATGAATGTAAGAGAGACTAGGAAAGTGGAGGCCATGGGAATGAAGTTTGTGAGGACCATGTTAGCTGTAACGAGGGGAACATGGTTAAGAATGAGGCTATCCGGGAAAGAGTGGGGGTACAGGGAGTACATGAGATAGTGGAGGAAGCAAGACTGAGATTGTCTGGGTGTGTAATGAGGATGTAAAAGGAGAGAATAGCAAAGAGATTGATGGAGATGAAGTATGCAGGGAAAATAACGCAAGGGAGATCAAGCAAGAAACGGGAGGAGAAGATAACAAAACGTGTGCCAGTGAGAGGAGAAGAATGAAAACAGTCATAGGAGAGAGAGTGGTAAAATCATAGAGGAAGATGGAAGCATTTTAGTAAATTGACCCAGGCTGGAAACAGTTGATGATTTTGGTGAGATTTGATAGTTCAAGAGTGAATTATTTATAATCTTTGGGTTTACCTATTAATAGTGCAACCTATACCATCCTAACTTAGAAAGACTCATACCAGTGTGCACTCTGACTTGTTGTAAAGATAATATAATGTGGTTTGCCAGTGATGGAGAATTCGGGGTTCAAGTCCTGGCAAGGTGTATGAGTACATATTTTCTTAAATTATTTTTAACTTTCCCTCCATGCAAATGAAAGGTACATTTCTTATCAATTATACCTTCCTAATCATTATTAGTGTTATTAAATGTGTATTTTAGGGTGGGTAACAAGACTTAAAGAAAAAAAAAATCAGAAAGGAAAGTATAACCAGACGAGACGGCGTTATGCAGTTGTCTGTATTCCTAATTTGGAGACATTTTAAATTTAAATTATGGAAATAATACTGTACAGGCCTACGTATAATATCTATTTATGTGGGAAGTAACTGGGGTGTAGAGAATAGACCTCAATACAACAGAAACAGTCCATATTATGAACATATGAACCATTGAACAAAGGACATTTTATGTCATTTTGAGGTATACTATCCACACCCCAGTTACTTCATACATAAATCGATATACTCAGCACATGTAGATTCGAGATCTAGATTCGAGTCCCGTTTGTTAAAGTATTTCCTTGATGGTTTCCCATTTTATATAAGCGCAAATGCTGGTATACTGCCATCTAAATTTTAACTTACTCCTCCATACTCCATTAGTTTAGATATGCGAAAAACCAGGATAGGTAATATTATGCAGAGAACCCTTGAAATTATGTATACAAATTTACAACAGCAAAAATCTGTTTAAAACTAATATATATATATATTTTTTATTATAAATTTTACGTTTGTCTGATAGAGGATGTATAAAATCACACATCGATGTGAGGTTTAGTTGGAGCTTTAAGGCTCTTGGCCCTGTCGAATGCAGGTCTAAAACCTATTTTGTGGGATGGTGGGCGGGAGGGTGAAAGGTGTGGCGTGTCTTCACAACCGACCAAAGTGTCCTTCCACGTTTTCTATTGAAAAATGTCAATTTTATATCGATATTTGATCACTGTTAAAATTATAGAGGAGGTGCGTATATAAAAAGTATAACTTAATCAACATGCTTCTATTACTGAACAAATCGTTTCCGAAAAGAAAATTGCAAAACAATACAAATTCTTGAAGAAAACCGTTTGTTACCATGGCCTTGATTTTCACGCCAAATGAAAAGGGCCAATCGCCTTAAGAGGAGATGTAGAGAACGCGAGAAAATGCCAGTGTTTTTGCAGATTTTATAGCAAAAATTTTTTGGCCAAACAAATAAAATATTACTTCAGTACAAACACAGAGGTTAATTTTATTCACATGGTGACCTGAACCCTTGTTGAATATATGTCATGAACATAGCGGAATTAGATGAGAAACTTTATATGAAGAGAAAAAGTTGTCATTAAATCCCAGGACACCCTTGACAGATATTCAACAACTGTTGAGGCCACCACGTGAAGAAAATTAAGCTATTATGTTTCTACAGGATAATTATTTGATTTATTTTGACTAAAAAAAATGTTTTTATACAAAAACTGTAAAAATACTTCCCTTTTCTCACATACCCTACATATTCAATTTAACCGTGTTCATCAGTTTCCCAATTAACTGTCGCTAGATACGGTCTTTTAATGTTTAGTCTACGTTATCTTACCTAAACATTCCGGAAGTGACTTAGAAAACTACTAAGCCACATTAGGTTGGGTCGAAATAAAATAAAACTTTCATACCGTCCATTTCAGATTCTATTTTACATTTTTCTTAGTGAGGCAACATATGATAGTACCATCAAATTAATGCAGATCACCTATTAGCAATAATATAATTATTCCACCTGTTGTTAATGTTGGTCAAACAATAGGTGGTAGCACTTCCACCAATATGGCCGATTACGTATCTACGTGGAGATGACCTTGAATATTAAAGTACTTCCTACTCAAGGTCAAACACTAATTAAAATTGATTCGTCATTAAAACTTCCTAAATGAGAGGTATTGGTGATAAACCTATATATACCAGGATAAAAGTAAATGCATTATTTCTACATTTCATCTAACAATACGTGTTTAAACATTAATGTTGTACTCAGTAAAATCTTCCTTTTCTCAAGTTTAATACCAAATTAAATCAAGGCCAGCATTTGAAGTGCAATTGATGATACTCAACGAGAAGATATTGTAGGTCATGCCAACGTATTTCCAAGTCGGTTGTTCGGTTTGACCGTTATTATCAAGGCTAAAGAGTCTTCCTTGAATGGCGGGCATATACTACCTCCATTAGGCTCATTAAACCTGAGGTTAATTTAGTTTTGAAAATTAATTTGCTACCGTGAATGCCAAGTAGATGATTAACGTGTCAAATATAAATGACTGTATACCTTGATTTTATTATGAAAGAATATTCGGAGCACCTTTTAGAAAATACAAACACATTTCTTACGGCCAACATTAATAATATTTTAATATTTTATTAGTGTTAATTTATAGATATTGATAATAGCTATCAAAAATAACAGTTTAAAATCACGTGACATGACGTATTAATACGTGAAATAACATATAGTAACTTTTTCTAGCTGTCAGATTTGTCCATTAATAAAAATTGGTGTATACTAATGTGGTGATACTGTATATAGCTATTCTTATAACATTTTTTAAAATAGGGCACCTTAGTTTTCCCATTCAGATTTTCATTAAATGCTATTTAATCAGTTGAGTTACCAAGCCTTGCTGGAAGGGTTGAAGCGCNAAAAAACCTCCAGATCATAAAAGATGGCAGCTCAACATTAGAAGCAGACGGTCATACTTTACTCCCAAAACATCCCCCCCACCCCCCTTCGTTTGTCCCTTAAAATCATATGTATTCTACTATGTTTAAGATATTTCAAAATATTTAATTTTAATAACCAAGCAAGCTGTCTTACTTATTTAATCTTGTCTTATACAATAATTCGAACTATGGAGCTACTTCTCTCTCTACCAGATGAGCTATCCAGGTTCTTATTAAACTCGTATTGTTTTATGTTTCCTTGCTACATGCATGAACAATTACCAAACATTCACGCAATCTTCATAGAGACAGAAAAAATCTCGTTAATAGACAGCACTAATTGCATCTCACGTCCGACCTTGCAATGCCCCTATCTGCATTTTCTACAAGAACGTAGGTCACTAGTAGAAGGTTTAGAAAAAGGTATTTAGTTCAAAGCCCATTAAACTTGAAGAAAGCATGGTCGTCCCTTTTACTACTTTCCTTGGCATAGTTAAAAAAGTATGATATTTTTTTGCCAAATACAACTATAAAACAAATTATAATCATATTATTGTGCACTATATCCGTGACCCGGTGGTATATAGAGTGGCTAAAGGCTCTGCAAGTGGTCCAGTGTTTTCTCCGAGGACCTTGGTTCGATTCTAGTGGTACATAACATAATTTATGATTGGGGTGGCAGAAAATTCATCCTATCTTTCAAATATTACACTAATTTTCGATTGTTTGGCGTTTATTGTTACGTGTGCGTTTACACATAGATTTTTTTTCTCAGAAATAAACAATATTATTTTAATAATAATCTGAAACACACTTTGGATATCAATTTTAAACAAAATTGTTAAAGCCATTTAAATTAAAATGATTTTAAAAATCCCAGTAAACTAACCTCAAATGACATTTTACATACAAAAATATATTCTTATTTATTACGTAAAAAAATTCTTCCAAATACCCATTTTGAACAAAAAAAAGTTAAACCCACAGGTATTTTGATCATAATAGCTCACAGAAGAGTTGAAAAGTTGTACTCGTTCATTAAGATAAACCTCAAATAAATATTTAATAATTTTTTTTTTATATCCTGATAAACATATAGGTTTGTATCAAAGCTAAAATTTTCGTAATTTAAAGTGTGAGCTACTATCAACAAACCCCATGTTAGCTGAAATACCACTCTTATTTCTACTCATATTCGTATTTAAATGTAGGCTACTTATAATTTATAAAGCTACTATTGCTCAAAGTAAAACCATTTAAACATTAAAATAATCTAATCTTCTTCGTAAAAAATAAATTCAAACTATGAACACACTATTTTTTAACTAACTCTTGATTGAAATAAAAAGGTAAGTTTTTAAATGAACAATGTGGATATGATTTGAAGGAACGGTATAGTGATTACCACTCCAGACTCTGATCCGGTAAGTCAGAGTTCGAGACTTCCGCATCCTACTACCCGTTCGGGTTATACGCTTAAATATTAATTATGCTAATGGGTTAGGAATTGGGACGGTTGAATATAGAGGAAGTGAACCCACATTTGCGTGGAGGAAGACTGGAAAACCATTTAGGAAAAACCACTCCAGTTCACCCGAGAGAGATTCGAATCTCGATTTCCCCGTCCTCAGCAGTCTAGCTCAGCACGAAACTAGCGCGTTAGATAATTACGTCACCTAGGCGGGGTGGCTGATATAAAGCGTAGGATACAAGCGATACGGCTTAATAATAAATATTGGATCGGCTTTGGGTCTAATAACTTCAAAAGTCCTTTCGCGTTTAATCAGTAAATGCGTTTCCCGTAAAATACAATGCAATCCACCTTCAATTACTTTTAGTGACCTCTCTTTTCATACTAATGTCCACTGTTAAGTTGTATAGGAGTAAAAGGACAAGACAAACCATAATTAAGTATACATTCATTTGTTTGGTTATTTTAAGACCAAAGCATAAATATTTGGAAGACTAAAATTATGTTTGCTGTAAAGTAGCAAGATTATATTTTGCGTTGGCCAAATAGAAAGCCTATTGAGTTTCTCAAAATCTCCTAAACTAGAGGAAAACCTATTATAATCGATTTTATGTGACATCAAATTATGATCTGAATACATTAGTTATAATCTAATTACTTTATTCTCCCCCCTCCCCCCCTCCTTTATAAGTGCCATAAGATTTTATTACAATATATATCATCCGCTTGTACCTGTGTCCACAGGCGGCTTGAAAGAAAGCTTTTTTTTAAAGAAACTTTATAGCTGGATCAAGACTATAACTATTTGATGGAATGGCACATCAAATTAAATTATGTAAGATGTACTCAGATGTTCTTTTTTTTTAAATACAGTCATTATTATTTTAGCATAGAGTTTTTGTTTTGTTCCCGGTTGTACAAAATCAAAGAGGCGAATGTTTTCGTTTTGCAACGTATCTTTCTGCTTATCCTATCTATCCGCATATTCACACATTTGCGTGGAGAGGAGGGGGGAGGGCGGGAGATACGTCAATATCTACATATCCTGTATATAAAATCCATGCGGTGTTTGTGTCCTTCCAGGGCTCTTTCTCCCACTTTCTAACACCATGAAAAGCTGAAATTTGGTATGGACGCAATGGGGGCATGCCATATTTATGGGGGGAAAAAATTAGAAAATTAAAAAACCATAATGGCGGATATAATATGGCCACATACAAATTGAGTCGTAAAGAGATTAAATTTGGTGTGGACGCTAAGGGGCATGCCATATTTATGAAAAAAAATATGCAAAAATTGAAAAATCCAAGATGGTGAACGCAACGCACAAATTGAGACTTAGAAAAAAATTAAATTGTGTGTCCATATTTATGATGAAAATACCAAAATTTAAAAAAATCCAATCTGACGGGCGCAAAGTATTTCAAAATCCTGGCACAAATTGCGATACCTAATGTTTTGAAAAATCTAAAAATATATACAACTAATAGGAAATAAACTTCCCGTGAAATCCAAAATTGCACCTGTCAGGGACAGGCCTAGTCCCCAGTAATATATGATAGTAAACATTATTTTAATCTTTGAAAAGTTTCATTGGTATATATTGTAACAGTTTATTCTTAAAGCTTTTGATAGGCTATTTAACAAACCGTTAGTCATTTTGAGATGTAGCCGGAAAATGAACATAAGGCCGTGACCGTTCTTTGGATAGTTTAGTTGGTAAATTATTGGCTCGGGAATAGAATCGCTAGTTGGTCACAATTTTCAGATACATCATCAACGTATGATAATACTAAGATTAGGACTCTCAAACTCTCGAATCCTTCAAATATTTAAGGTGTGATGGAAGGGTACGCGAGTTAAGGGACTTATTTTTTATATCATTTATGATAAAAAACATTTTTTGGACAAAATAAATCAAATATTACTTCAGTAGAGACGTTTATTATAATTTTATATACATAGACCTACATATTCTAGAAGTGTTGATATCACCATGTGAAGAAAATTAAGCTCTGTTTCTAGTGGAGCAATATTTTATTTATTTTGGCCAAAAAAATTGTTATAAAAACTTCAAAAACACCCACATTTCTCATGTCCCATACACTCACTCTCACCTTGGTTAGTAAAACAATCTTCATTTATGTAGTCGGTGACCTGGTGGTCTAGGGGTAAGGTGTCAGACTTCTGTGCTGGCGGCCGGGGTTCAATCCTCGGTACCGGCACAGATTTATATGATTACCAAACCCTTCCTTCACCTCTGACAAGACATCTTGTGAATGTGGGGAATGCCAGGCCTCCACCGTGGTTCGGATTCCACGTTAAACTNATTTATCTGATTACCAAACCCTTCCTTCACCTCTGACAAGACATCTTGTGAATGTGGGGAATGCCAGGCCTCCACCGTGGTTCGGATTCCACGTTAAACTGTAGGTCCTTCATTTCATCTCACAATCACCCTACTATTACACATTAGCGTAAGTGCGTATAACCCGAATGGGTAGTAAGACGCGGTGCTAATAATAATAATAATAATAATATAAATAATAAATACTACTAATAAATGTCATCAATATTTACAGAAAAGCAAGAACGCCAACGTCGGGGTAGGCCAAGGATGACTTGGTGGAGGGCCGTCGATGAAAAAGTCGGTAAACTCAGAAAGTCACTGGACGTACTCAAACGTATGGACAGAGAATATACTTGAATGACGAAGCTTTGTTCCGGCCCTAGGCTCAGGGCCGCTATCCATTAGTTGAACCTAGGCGCGGTCGCCTGGGGCTCAAATATCCTAGGGACGCATTCTAATTTAAAAAAAATAGGGTTTGAATAAATAATTACTTTAGTTGAATAAGCTAATAATTATTATTTATAGATAAAGAAATAACATATACACACTTTATTTAATATTAATAATAGATTATATTTAAAAAAAAGATTGAGTACAACATAATCACTTTTATGGTTTTATGACGCTCGGGATCGCTTTGTCGGAGAATCACTTTGATATTTAATTAAAAGATTTCAAAAATATTAAGATGTAAGGAAGGGTTAATATTTTTGCACACATTGGCTTCGGACAGGAGCCACTTATTTTTTATTTATTTATCTTTTCTTTAATATTTATCTTTTGTTTGTCCAGTATCTTGTCATCCAAATATTATTATTTTACGTAACGAAGGTAGTACGGTTTATTGATATTATACAAAATACAACTGTGGCTTAAATGTTAAATCTCTTCTTGGGCGCGTGAAACCCTTGCGCCGGTACTAGATATGCTCCACATAAGGAGTTAGGCATGAATTGTACATTACATTGACAACAAAACAAAACTGTTAGTATTTTCTAAAGGTTCTTTCCTACCAGAATCATACTATAATTTTGGTGTGTGTATATAACCCTTTAGTGTGCTTTCAGTGTCAATGGCTTTCAACTATTGGAAAGAAACTAAAATTATTTCATGAACAATAATTCAATTTGAAACAACTTTCATGTCATAGTGGAAAACTGAGGATGCCATCAAACACTATAGTCGAATAAAAAAAAATTAAAAACAGTGCGTCATTAAGTTTCGCCATCCTCGATGAAACTAGGTGTGTCCTAGAGTTGTTGACCTTGACGGGTTTCGATCTGCGACCAAGCGTACTGAGGACGTTTATTTACACAACGTGTTTTATCGTCTTTTATACATGTGAATGTTAGTACATTTTATTAAAATTCATCCTTATCATACTATTTTGTCAAACTATATTATAGTTTGCCTCTAACATAGATAGAGATGGGAAAGACAACTTGAAGGAAATATAGCTACAGTAGACCCATGGCTTCTTTGGTGCTGACTGACAGCTGACTTCCGACAGTCAACAATTAGGTATATACCTAAATTTTGACCATCAGAAGTGACAGCTGCTAAACACATGTTTTTGCAGATCTTATGGTTCAGCGTAGGGATACATAATTTGGGCTGGTAACTTATCAAAGCTGTCAGCTGTAAGTTGTCAGTCAGCACCAAAGAAGCCACGGGCTACTGTACATTGCCGTAGAGGGGAGGATAAAGAGAAAATTACAAAGATAAAAGAAGTGTGAATTCAATAAACACCCCAAATACACCAGGCTGGGATTGACCTTTTAATCACAGGCAATCCAGTATCTTACGAGACCGACGCCTAAGACAGTAAGACAGCGTGTCCACAGGTGAAGGTTTCAGTATAGTTGCAATTGATTTTTTTTTATAAATTATAGTGACCTTTTTCTAAAATAAAAATCTTAGTTTTAAAGTTTACTCATAAAAATGTTATAACATTAAATATAAAATTTATAAAATTAGTTACAAAATAATGATAATAATACCCGTTTGGGCTACATCATTCATAGCCCAGTAGTGGAAAGATTAGTCAGTACTAATGTACCTTTGCACAGGTGACGCCCGAATGTACTAATAGGATATCCTTTCCATGGAGACTCTTTCCATGTCCCGATGAGATGAGGGTGATAATGAGGGTATGGAACCAGTGGAAACAGTTAAATCTTACTTAGGGCTAAGTCTATTTAACCAAACTCTGGTGACCACCGAGGTAGTTCTTCTTTCAGGAAAAATACCCAAAGTACCAGCCGAGAATCGAACCCGGGCCCTCAGATTCATAGCCAGATACACTGACCGTTACATCACGGGGCCGGTTAATTACAAAGTGAATCACTTATGGGGGACTTATTTAAATAAAACTTATCTATCATTGGCAGTGGTCGTTTGTATTTATTATTATAACATGTCAAAGATGACAATTCACTCTTTGGAAAATCCGCTCTAATGTAATCAGTTGGAAGTAAACCCAGGTCTGTCTTATATTTGTTGAGCAAAGTGTCTGAAGAGCTCAAATTCAGGGTTTGAGTTACACTTCAAGCTTCATAGGAATGGCCTTATTTAACAGCTTGAAATTTACTGAATCTACAAGTAAAAACATTTTCTATAATCTACTTATAAAATAAATAAAATCCCAAATAATATATATGAACTTTAAGTGTCCCCGGGAGTACGCGTAACCTAGATTGAATACCACTACCTTAGAATATTCGAATACAAAAGATTTTGGCGAAAGTTCATTTTCAAATTTAAAACGGTAGGCCTAGGAATAAAGAAATATTCTGGCCTACTCAAATTGCCACAAGTAGAATATAGAATTAAAATAATAAAGATTTTCTCTAATGTTTTGAGTCTTGACGTCATGACGTATGAATTATGATTCATGGCAACAGATGCAACATAAAACTCACCAAGGTTCGTTTACGTAATTTACCTGATGCTATATTAATTATATTCAGCAAGTTACGTTTTAACATCAATACCAAATTGATTTTTTTAAAAAAAACCTTTTCCGCTTGCAGCAGCACTGTAACGAATCTAGTTATATTCTTCGGCGCAAATTTTGCTTTCAAAATGACAACATTATTTTTTATTCGATATCCTCCTTATTTGAATTTAGTCCTTGCTTAAGTCCGTAACCTTGAATCATTCAAGGTTTTCAAGTCATCTGTAAGGTGATATTCTTAACTTTATTTTGTTTTTCATTGTAATTTTGTTTTGTAAATAGTGCGATTCGAATTTTTAAGGTGTCTGTTATCCGTATTTTCTATGAACAAAAAAAAAAGATTTTTTTTTTAGCTTATAAAGCAATTTTTGGGATAAAAGTCAATCTTATTTATATGAATAAAATTAATTTTTATATTATTCTACATTTAATTTTCCTTTTTAGAAAGTTATAAATACGTAACTTATAGTTTTTAGTTGTATAAAAAAACTCCATGGTGTGAGCTCGCAAGCAGGCTATACCGACCGACCACCAGTGTTAAGGATGATAGTGCCAACTTCTGTAGATAGAGGGTGTCATGTGATGAGCACAACGAACCTCCCAGCCGTTAGTCTCAGTTTTCTAGTCCCGAGCTACTGTTTATTTATTAAAATCTCTCTTCAATTGTCTACACGAGGCTAATTTTGATCCTCTATTTCACAGAAAAATTCTGGAAGAACCGGGGATAAAACCCAAGATCTCTGAATCTGTGGCCAGGAACTCTGACCATTAGATTACAGAGGCAGACATTTTTTAGCTATAGAATTCAAAAAACTGTTTAAGTCAGTGCTTTATTAAATTTTTTAATGTATAAAATTCAAAGTTTTTTAAATTGTGTGTTATCACCGAATCTAGTTCAGGTTACAGGCATTTTTAATTAATAAACTATCCTTTGTATCAATACGTAGTTAGTTTTCTTTAAATATCATACAAGTGGACTGTCATTGAAATTAATTTGGGTACAATTTATATTATATGTATTATTAAAAATTATAGGTACTAGGCAGTAGATAATTCTATCATTATAATAAATGGTCGCAGTATTAATCCTATTTATGAACACATTTAAGCTATATTTACTATTACTTAAAACAATACAATTTTATTTTAAAACTAAAAATATTGGGAATGTTGTTATTAAAAGATATTTATTTCCTATGCCACATCACACTTAACGCTGCATCCAAATATTTCCAAATATTGTTAACAGGCATTCAGGACACACGCAACTAATACAGGCATAATTATTTGATAATCAAGTTTGATAGATTACAATGATATATATGATAATGAATAATGTGAGCCCTTTCAGTAAATATTAAATCGACGGCCTTGGTTGGTTACCTGTGTGTTTGTTTGGTTAATTAGGACATCCACGGTACATCATAATCACCATGCTAGCATAATATAAACAAAAAATATGTAAGAAACTGTAAAAAGAATGACCTGTTGATTGCAGTATGTTCTCTACCATGAATTGATACAATGAGCATAATATCCTGTTTGGATAAATCTAAGGTCACTCGTTCGTTTGGTTAAAATTAAGACAACTCGTATCTAAGTTTCGTGTGGCAGTGGTCAGTTTAGCATTGTTATTCTATGGGATTGTAATTCATTAATTATCTTTTAGTACCGCGTCTTATTACCGGTTCCGATTATACGCAATTACACTAAAAGTTTGTCAACCGATTGCGTTCCCAATTTTTAACCGCCATTCTAGCTCAACTAGTGACAGTAAATGTTTTTACATAATAACCAATCCTCCATGAGTAAAGATTAATCTTTTTGAAGACATCAGAATATTGCACAAATAACCAAAATACACTGCATTTGTCTTACAACCTGGAAAAATCAGAATAGTATAATTTATCAATTGGGACAGCTACAAAACACATGGATATGCTTATGAATAGATTTAAATATGCCCAGTGGCCTTTATAACTATCGGATAAGGTTCGGATAAGGCTATTACAATGGTAGATTGACTATAGTTTGATGTTAGTGAAGTATTTCTCCTTAAGCTTTCATCCTTTAAACAATGGTGAGGATGGCCTTGTGTCGATTGATGTTTTACTCGGAAAACAACGCGATGACGGATTTTTTCTTGGACAGATTTTCCTTACCGTTCCACTTGAACTTGTATCTGACACGGTCTTTTGAGTGTCCTCCATTCTAGGTCATATCAAGATCAATGCAAGCACCCTGTTTTTTTCTTTTTCTTTTTTTTTAACAAAAAAGCTATTGCCTGATTGAAGAACAAAGAAGGATTGACATTTTGTAGAAGAAATCTTCAAACAATCTGCTGGAGTGACCTGAACAATTTTGTTGACGATTTTCAAAGATCGGCGGACTACTTCTAGGATGTTCGAATGGTTTTCGTAACGGTAAACTTTTGATCAATTCTCAAGTATCTCTTTTAAATAAATAAGTAAAATCCAACCATTTACGCGCATTTTTTCCCCCTCTAGTTTTCTGTGATGCCCGTTGATTCTTCGAAATTATGTGAATAATGGCTAACAGAACCATTTCGGACTGGTTTGCTACATGACAACGTTAATTTTCTAGACCTCTTAATAGTTAGAATCCAAGGTTGAAGGTTTAAGAGATGAAGTTATAATAAGCTGCAAACACGAAGGTTATTATTCAAATACCCTCCTGCCAAATCGAGAATCTGCCTGTCTTTTGAAAGAATTATGTTAGTTTTTTTTAAAGTTAAAAGAAATTTCAATATTAAAAAAAATCAGCATTTGATTGATAACTTTTTTAAAGACAGTGATTAATATGAGAATACCAAGAATAAAATATAACGTATCGAAAGATCGAGAAAATATTTAGAAAGAGAGCTTGAAAGAAAATGTGTGAGCTATTTAAAATACAGGATTTGTATGAAACTTAAACCTTTTTCAAATGAATTTTATAATTCCACATTTACATCCTAATAATTTAATTATGTACATTCAGTTTACCTTGTAATGTAGCAAGCGCTTGCCTTGAAGGGTTATATTATTGCCCTATCTTATAAGCTATACCATAGTGGAACGAAGCAAGGCAAGCTTGCTGACTTTCAAGGTAAACGGAGGACATACATTAACAAAATTATTATATTGGACTAGCAATAATTTCACTATTTAGAAAGGTTTCTATTTTGTAAGTACATTATGACTTGACCAATAAGTTTTCCTAGGTTTATAATGCTCAGGAATCAGGTTAAAGTGCTAGACTATCACTTCTTGAGTTAATGGGATTCTGTTGATACTGATAAAATAAAGTTTAGGTCATTGCCTCGCCCTCTTAAATGTATTCGGAATCTTTGTGTGATGGTACCTGTATGGCATCTCAAATGATGGTTCATCATGCAGGATATAGTTGGTTTGAAGTGCGTGTCCAAAATAAAATCAAGAGCTCCCAGTCGCTAATATTCCATGCATTCGGAGTCTTAAGGTGGGGAACGCCAGGCCAGTATTTTTTCAGTTTTTATAGGAAAATGATGTAGTGCCCAAATTAGGTAAAATGTTTATTTATTAAATACGTTTAGGGTGACCTGGTGGTCTAGGGGTAAGGTGTCAGACTTCTATGCTGGCGGCCGGGGTTCGATCCTCGGTCCCAGCACAGATTTATCTGATTTCCAAACCCTTCCTACACCTCTTGACAAGATATCTTGTGAATGTGTGGAATGCCAGGTCACCACCGTGGTTCGGATCCCACGTTAAACTGTAGGTCCTTCATTTCATCTCACAATCACCCTTCCATTACACATTAGCGTAAGTGCGTATAACCCGAACGGGTAGTAAGACGCGATGCTAATAATAATAATAATAATAATAATAAATACGTTTAGTTAAATTGTCGAATTATAGTAATCTAAATAGTTCTTGAATATTAGTTATGAGTAGAGTGGCATGTGACTATAAACTTTAAGAGTTTTTTTTATTACTGCGTCTTATTACTTGTTCAGGTTATACGCATATATGATAATTGCTCTATTGAGGTAGGACTGAGGAAGGAAGACTTTTTGGAGGTAATATATCCGCATTTGTGTGGAAGGGGATTGGGAAACCATATAGTAAAAAAACAAAACACTTTCAGTAGACGCAACCGGGATTCAAACCCTGATATCTCGTCACCAGCAGACCAGTTCCACATTAGAGTGACGCCTTAGACCATTCGGACATTGAATCAAGTAACAAGTCTTGTTCAAATTCCGCGATGCCCCTTACAGATTTTTAAAAACTGATTAGATTATTTGCGTAGAAAGTTAAGTTAATAGTATCTACTGGATCAATATTTATTTTATTTTGGTTAAACATGATTTTTTGTTTGTTATAAAATCTGTACAAATACAGACCTTAGTTTGCGTTTCTTTCCACCCCTCCGTAAATACACTCTGCCTGAAAGGTAGTAAGTAGTCTCAGTTCGACCCTCTCCTTTACAACAGAGTGAACCATGCAAAGTAAGCTCGCTAAGATTTCGGTAGAACAATGGGTACAGCCAGCGTAGTTTAGGAAGTCTCCCAGAACGCAGTACTGTGCGTGCGATGTCGGAGAAGAACTTAATGAGCTATCGTTCGACGCACGTGCCGCGGACTTTTGTTTGAAGTCAGCGGCCATGCTGATAGCGTCCCGACGTGACCGCCAACTGTTGACGAATCACGATCGCGTCGTTGCGCGCGATCAATCGCGGTAATTAATTGTGCAGAATGGAGTCCTGGTGTTTTGTTACAGCTTCAGGGAGGGGGTGGGGGGGGGAACAAAGACTTATGACATTTAGTTATTACGTAGGACATGTTTTTTGCCATTTAGAAATTGATTTAATACAAAAAAATATATATGATTCTATTTCTAAGAAACGAATGATGGCTGAGTATATTTTATGTGTTTACTTAATAGCCAAAACAAACATTCTTTAAGGTTGAACATTTTAAGAAGTATAAAAGGTTTTTTTTCAAGTTTAGAGATGAGAAAGGTATAATTTAGAGAAAATGTACCCGAATTTGCATGAAGGAAGAATGAAACACTCTTTGGGGGGGAAAAATTCCCCTCACTACACTCAGTAGGGATTTGAAAACCAGCCTTCTCATCTCCGGTTAACTAGACTAGACGAATCAGTGGCCGAATGGTATAAGGCGTCACTATAGCTTTAGACTGGCATGCTGAGTACGGGTAGAACGGGGTTCAACTCCCAGTTGAGTCTACCGAGGGTGGTTTTCCCTAAATTGATTCCCACTCTCCTTCCACCCAAACGCGGTTAGATTACATATAAAATGCTTCCTTCCTTATCTCTACCTCATAAGAGTAATTATCATTTAGCATGCATGCATGTAACCTGAACAGGTATAAATTAATAATAGACTAGACTAGACTAGACTAGACTAAAGTCTTTATCCACGTGATTACCGTTAAGCGGAAACTATACACGAATAAGACCATTGTTAAAAGAATACAATTGAAAAACAAAATCCCAATATTTTCTGGGATTGCTTAGTTTCCCAAAGGGATTGAAGAGGTTTATTTAACTCACTCACCCCAGTGGCCACTCAGTCTACGACACCAGTCTCACAATATATTGTATTGATTGACAAGGAGGTTGAGGTTCGAATCTCTTGCCCGGTTACCCTGGGTGCTATTTTCCCCGTCTGTACTCTTTCTATAGTTACAGTTAACCAGCCTAACCCATCCAGATCTTCATAAAATAAATGGCACGGTGCACAGCAAACACTTTTTCACGCTTTTATCTAAAAATTCATTGTTGTTGAAATATTTACACCAAAGATCATATTTGAAATAATAGCCACTGTTGCTT
The DNA here is from genome assembly GCA_902151445.1 of Timema monikensis. NCBI lineage: Eukaryota > Metazoa > Arthropoda > Insecta > Phasmatodea > Timematidae > Timema > Timema monikensis. The sequence goes on along the minus strand of CABFVZ010000280.1, from coordinate 287,164 downwards.
ACTTACTCTATGGCATTAAGAACTAGAAACATTATAACAAAAAAATTGAGCAAAGAGAAACATCTTTGTCCACCAAAGAGCATAAGAATCAAATTCATTTCCAAAGACCTGAATTAAAAAAAAAATTGTTAGAGCGCGTTCCGAGAAGACAGTTTTTTTCTCTTTTTGCCCCTCAGTAAACTACTCTTAAATTTAGGGTTGGATATCTAATTCAAAAAATCCCTTGAGGAGACCTTATGAAAACCCCAGATACCAAGTTTCAGTCCAATCGGTAAAATAGTTTCGGCTCTAGCCAGAGGTACAGACAGACGGAATAGTTGCAAAAACATTTTGTTTTTTGTTTCAAGGTGTCATGAAACATCGACATTTATCGGAATCTAGAGTTAGATTTTTTTTTTTACGATAACAATACTTTCTCTACGTGTCTGAGGTGTCGAGCGAAAGTAACAATGTGTTATGATTGAATACTTCGCGTACCACACTTTGGGAAATATATTTCTAAATTGTCTTTCTTAATCTTAACCATTAGATTGATTTATTAAAAACTATGATAGTGACATAAGTCCAATAATTATTATTTATTTACATTGTTGGACCTTAGAGGTACTTTCTTTGTTAGAGTTTAGATATAACAAAACCCAAGTACAGCATCCATCATCTTTTTGTCCAATGGCATAAGTGTAAAGTATAAATTGTGCTTCTCTTTTAATTTGTTAAAGCTATATTATGTTTGGCCTTTCATTAATTTTTTTAGTTCGTTCCATTTCTTCTTTCATTAAATAATATATTGACTTTCATAGTAAATATAGGTTTATATGAACATAATTAAATCAAAAGAGTCGTCCTATTTTATTGCGTTACTATTTTTAAATAACAGCTTTGACGCTGTGCAAGGCCACCATAGTTGTGGCCCAATATTCGTCATTGCCGTGAACTTTATTTCGTGTCGTAAGGTTTTTACTTCCTGTACGACATGGACCAGTTTCAGTCTGACTTATTGCGCCTCAAGTGCGGCTAGACCTAACACATGACGACACCTACCTAGTCTCGAATGGAATGGGCTAGTTTCAGTCAGACTTATTGCGCCTCAAGTGCGGCTAGACCTAACACAAGACGATACCTACCTAGTCTCGAATGGAATGGGCCAGTTTCGCTGATGATAATGGAACATTTCATCCATTGGATAAATTTTACTCAAACTTGATATTTAGATTCTATAGGAGTATATCTCGGGATGTTACTTTTATTTTGAACCTAGCCCTCAAATTAAGGGTAGTTTACAGAAGAGCGTTTTTTTTATTACAAATTTTGCGAAAAAAGCTATAACGGTGTTGACTAGAATGCATATTTAAGATTTGTTTGACATGATCAATAGCATTGTGTCATATTTTGGGCAAAAATTCGTTGAAGGGTAGTTTACTGATGGGAAAATGTTTTAAATTCAAAATACCTCGAAAATGTCTAACGATTTTATTTAAAATGTATATCTTGGGATTATGTGGTATTACAAATAATATCGTATATTTGTTTTGGGGTGAAAACTTATTTATGGGTAGTTTAATGATTATTGATTTTTAAAAAACTTGAAATATTTTAAAAATGGCCTTGACGATTTGGTTCCAAATGGTTATCTTGGGAGCGCCTGACGTTAAAAATGACATTGTATACTTTTTAGTGGGGAAAAAATCTCATTTATGGGTAATTTACTGATGAATAATTTCTCAAAATGTAATAAGAGTGTTTATTATGATCAACAAGATGATGTGTTTGTTTTTATGATGACACCATAATTAAGGGTAGTTTACTTATAGCCTATGTTTAAAACTTATCTTTGAAGCTATAATACACAATTTGAGATAGTTTGTGCGATTGTGTCGCACCATTTATTTTATTTTAGCACTTTACCATGTGTTAGGGTTCAGGAAGGATCTGATATGGTCTAAGTAAGTGCTAAAATGACAAAAAAAAATCTATCCAGGTATTCAATGTACTGGAGCTTGTGTATGGAGAATGAAACCCTAATTAAAATTTGTTTATCGTTTAAATATAGTTTTTTTTCTAGCATTGCGTTTTACTATCCGTCCGGATTATACGCATATGTTCGGTATGATTACTAAAATGTTACAAGGATGAGGAAGGTTGAATTTATCGGGTGTATACCCAAATTTGTCTGGGGGCAAGTAGAAAAACAATTTATGGAAAAGCACCCTCACTACTCCCAACTGGGGTTCGATCCTCAATCTCCCCATCATCAGTAATCCAATCTATTGCAAGAGTGACGCCAAAGACCATATACCCACCGAAGCGGGTGTTAATATAGTCCTTTATTTATAGGGTTTACGTTAGATTACTTCAGTAACTACTCGTATAGTTAAATAAAAAATAGGTATATGACTACGAATATAATATTTTCTAGTTTGAAAATATTATCTATCAAATATTAAATGAGTTAATAATGTGGATCTAAATTGTTTTCTTAAATGTAGAATAGTTGAGAAATGCGTCAAAATCTGTACCTCTATCTGAACGGGCAGTAAAACAAATTATAATTTCCAGATTTTGCCTTATGTGTATTTAATTTGTAACACACGCATTATAATATGTTTATAAAAACTACGTGTCAAAACAGAATCAAGTTAAGTTATTGCCAGATTGAAACTTATTGAAATCGTGCCGTTTAGTGACATTGAAAAGTGCGAAACTCTATTCTGACCGAGGGTGTAGCAGTAGAAGGTGGCCTTCAAGGCTCAGTGCTTGCCGTGAGCACAGAGACTTTGAAAACGCGCTCCAATGATGTTTCTATTATAAAATGAGTTCCCGAAATTTGAATAAATTGATTCAAGAAATAACTCTTTTTTACATTCATATACCTTTAAATATACCGACATCGATGACGTAAACAAAACGCCACGGCGTTAGCCCACAATAGAGCCGTAACAACCGAACGGCTGCTGTCTGTTGGTGAAGATACTGCTAATTTCTGCGGATATAGGATATTATGTGGTCATAACAACGAACCCTTGAGCCGTTAATCTCAGCTTTCTAGATCGGAGTTTTTACTTTTTCATTCAAGAAGCTCCTCATTTGTCCTCAAGAGGCTGATTTGAGCCCGTTACATATACACTCCTTTACTGAAAATTTAGAATTACCGCCGTTCGAACCCGGGATATGTGTATCAGTAACCAGGAACGCTGACTACTAGGCCACGGAGGCGGTCTTACCTATAAAGTAAGTCACTTTTATTTGACTGGTAGCGCAGACTAATGAATTGCCAATGACAGGCACGTTGAGGTTCGAATATCAGCACGGTGCATTTCAGTTATTTTTCCGCATGTTATTTTGTCAAACTCTCTAGATTAAAATGCGGGGGAATTTCTTTAACCCTCCCTCATCCCCCTTAAGATCAAAGCCGTCAATGCCTTTGGTGTTAAAAGTACTACTACCAATATTTAAATGCCATAATGTATTCTCCCTGCTCGGACATGGGAGGTCAGAGTTCAATTCCAACCAGATGCAGACTGCGTTAGAGTTGGATGTTTTATTTGTTCTCAAAGCTATTCTCATCTAGATATATAACAATATTTGCCTATCCCCCTTGCTTGGCGTTTATATTGAGTAGTCTATACTTATAAAATAACATGTCCTGACTGACTGACTGATTCATCATCGCCGAGTGCAAACTATCAAGGCTACAAGCATGAAATTCGGACTGTATATTCATTTTGTTATGTAGGCACCCACTAAGAAAGGATTTTAGAAAATTCCACCCCAAAGGGGTCAAAATAGGGGATGATAATAGGTATGATAATATGTATGAAAGTCCGTCATTTTGAAAGTTACATAAACAAAATTTTGTATTTCGGTTATTGACGTAAAACAAATAAATACGTGTTTCAGGAATTTTGGAAATTTTATTTAATAAGGGATGAAAAAGGGGGTGAAAGTTTGTATCGGACTTGCATTATTTTTGATCTGAGGTCAAGTTATGGTCATCAACGTAACGTAATATTTTAAATTAATCTGTAAATACATATGTATATTTTCGTATTTGTATATAATCAACTTCCACGCGAGCAAAGCCGCGGGCAACAGCTATCTAGTTATGTTATAAGAAAAATGAAGTTAGTCACGTCTGGATTGGTCTTATGATAAAGGGGAGTTTTGGTTTCAACTTACAGCCCAGTTAATAATGGTTACATTTTCTCCTTTCGGATTTACTTCCTCTAAATTCACCCTTTCTCATCCCTAACACCAGCATTATTTATACATATGCGTATAACACAAAGGGGTTTACGCGAAACACGGTGACTAAATAAAAGTATTATTTTTCAAACCTATATATAGAATTAAAGTAATGTAATTCATATTTGTACTTTGTATATCCATAGTTTTTTTAACTCACCAATAAGATACTAGAGTGAAAATTCGCACACAGATTACTCAAGGGAGCTACACGGTAGAGCACTGAGAAGTGTACAGACGTTTAGAAATCTTATGTTATTTATGAAGTGGTTTGATATTTTTAAATACTATTTTCACTAAAATGTGGGCGATAGTTCTGACTAATTAAAAATTTTAGTTTGAAATTAAAAGTCTTTTAAAAATGTACTATAGCTTACATAAAAACCTATAAAACAAACCCACATTATCATAAAATTTTCATTTGTAACCTTATCAAAACATGACTTAGTTGATAGAGGAAGGTTAGATCTAGGTTTCTAGCCTTTTGCTTTAATCTAAGAAGTACAAATTATTGCATAAACCATCGTTTATTTAAAAAATATATATAAACTCAAAATTTAAACTATTTGACTGGTCAGAAACCTGTTTATAAGCTAGTTTTCGCTTACATTTAGTTGAAAACGACATTTAAAAATATTGTGAGATTTCTAAACATCTAAAACGCCATCCCATGTAGTATCCTTAAGTGTTGTAGGAACTCCCGAAGTTCTTAAAACTCAAACTTTTTGGAAGGGGGTGACCCCAGGTTGGTTCCGCACACTAAGATCACGTGGTTGAAGAATGGAGCCAGTAGATGTGGCTACGCATGAGAAAAACGGGTTTAGCTGCTTATAAATAGATAAAATGATACTCTTGATTTATCTATGGTTCAAAATTGTCTCGAAAACACTTAACCTCCGACAGTAAAATATTCCACCTTGAGGTGAGCCTAAGGATGAGAATCAATTTGTATTTATTTATGTTAATAACGGATGAATTTTACTCTTGATCTCGTTTCAGTCGATCTTTCTGGGAAGCCAATGAGAGGGCTGACCTGTCACCGTGACGCCCAAACATAAAACAGCCGGCCTATGCACATTCGCAACAAATAATTGAACTAGTATTGGGGTCACTGGGTCACGCGGAAAAAGTACTGTACTCTTTAGACAATCTAGATGACGGTCTGGGCCACACATTACACTGCTACTATCCCGTATTGAAGGGAAGTCACGGCGCACGGCGTTCAAATATAAATGTGTCCCTTTTCGTTAATAGTTTCTAAACTCGTGTGATTGCGGCGCGATTATTATTCACTCTATGACGTTCACATAAGCTTAACTTCAGTGTACATACTATACTCGTGTCACTCGCAATTAGCGATAGTTCACATTCACTTGTTTACACAAATACCGATGGCTCGCCTCCGAGTTGAGAGGTGAAGGTGGGAGAGCATAGGTTATATTCTCAAACGTTGATAAAGCCTGTTCAGCGTAGGAATTGTTTTCTGAAAGGCCCTTTTCCCTACTAGAAATCTATTAATAGTAGGATATTGGTAGGAAAAAATACCTTTCAGAGAGTAGTTCCTACCGTGAATGGAGTATAATTATGAGCACCTTTGTCCTAAAACCGTTTATGTTCGATATTAGATACATAACTAGAGTTGAGCCTATACACTAGTGCAATGTTAATAAGACAATGGAGCTTGATTTAGTGTTACTCTAAAGATTAGTTTATTTACACCTGCTTTGGTGGCCACATTGTTTGAGGCGTCACTTCCACAATATACTAGACTGTCGATGACAGGGATATCGGGGTTCGAATCGCAGTCCGGTGAACTGAGGGTGGTTTTTCCTATAGGTTTTCCACGTAAAAGCGGGTACACTTCCTATGAATTCAACCTTCCCCAACCTTAACTCATCTGAATAACTAGTGCATTTGCGAAAAAACTAAACAGGCGTGGTGCCAAAAAAATGTTTTGTTTAAGCACAGAGAATTGCTTAATACCTGTTCGGGTTATACGCTTATGTATTAATTACACTAATGGTTTTAGGGATTAGGAAGTCTATATTTAGAGGTGTACATACCCGCATTTGCGTGGAGCGAAAATTGAACACTTTTTTTAAACTACTCTTAGTACACCCTACCGAGACTCGAACATCGGGCTCCCCATCATCGGCAGTCTATTCTGACATAAGATTTGCGCTTTAGACCACGCGGCCACCGAAGCGGGTCAATCAAATTTAATGTGGCAGGATGATGATGATGAGAATGTTCTGCAAATATACCACTATTCACCTTTAAATGAATAAATGAACGTCTTTGTGATTTAGTGGTCAGAGTTCCTGACGACAGATCCAGATACTAGACAGCCGATGACGGAGACACCTAGGTTCGAATCTCGGTTGTGTGTACTGAGGGTAGTTTACCAACATTGATTTCCTCTCTCCATCCACGCAAATTCGGATACATTTATTCTAAGCATAACCTCTTTAATCCCTAAAACCATTAGCGTAATTAGTATGTAAGCATATAGCCCGAACGGGTAGTAAGACGCGGTGTTAAAAACCCCGTTGAAAGTCAATATAGTAGATTTTTTAGGGGTATACTCAACATAATATTTTAGTTAGTTTATTGTAACGATGGATATTTTCAAATTATGTGGCTGTATCATGACGCAACCCAAGACATAGATACGCACGCTTCCCATTTAGCGGTCTGAGCGGCCCCATGATATTGTCATCAGTGAACCCAGCTACCAGCCTCGGGTTCGATTTACGGTCGGCACCATGGGTATTTTTCTAGAAATCTAATCATCCCAATGGACGCCAGGATCTGGTTAGTTAGGTTAAACTATGGTTGAGAGTTTCTACCGGTTCCACACCCTCATACAGTATTCCCTATCATCATCTTCTCATCTAATCCGGACACGGAAATCGCCTCCACGGAAAAGGCTGTAGTACATTCGGGCGTCCCCTGAGCAACCGCCAACCTTGCCACCAGCTGGACTATGAGTATGTAGCCCAAATACGTATAGATAAGATAAAAAAAAAACAATTAATCGAACGAGCTATTTCACATCTGTTCACAAGAATAAGCGAAGCTCTCTCTTTGTCTTTATATATATCTATATACAGCGCGGGCACACTGTTTTGAGTGGTTTGGATTCAAAATCTGATTGGGTCTCTCAAGAAGATATTGTCACGTGGAACCCGGGATATCCTATGATTGGCTCAGAGCTCGTCAAGTGGACACGCTTCTTCTCCTCCGTGTTTGTTTTTTGACGAACGTGTAAATAAATCCACAGCAGCATCCTATTAGTGAACTAGTGAACTCTGAATCTGTGCTTTGCCTGCTTTTGAGCTACGTCAATACAGCCCAATTCTCATATGAAGAGTCATTTAGAATATGCACATACTTGTGTAGCCAAAATTGATAACAATTTACTATTTGTTAGTGTTATCTTATATGTACATGATTTGACGTATGGATACTTGAAAGTAAATTTAGTAACTTTTCTAGCTGTCGGATTTAGCCCTTCCTATGAAAACTAGACTGCATTAATTAACTTTATATCCATCTAATCAGGAATTCAACCCAGATTCTATCAGAGGTGTTTGGCGACCACGGTCAAGGTCAGTTTTCCCCGTTAACCAGCTAGTACACACGTCTGTAGTTAGGTTAGTATGATAAGGACAAGTGTGCTGTTAGGAGGTGATTTAGATTCTAAATCATGTGCTGTCATTACCGTGCGTTCAAAAGTGCGTATTAAGTACCAAATTATATTTAATGATGCTTGATTGGTTAGAGAGGTCAAGATTCGTCAACAGGTAGGACATACTTGAAGGGGTTATTCCATCAGTAGTTTTCCAACCTTTCTTTAGGCAAACTAAGGTTAATGTCTTTGAAATCCACCCTCCTTATATTGTGTCATTAGATTATCTATTGTGATCTGTGGAAAGCCTGACGCGTGTCAGTGGGCATGGGGAAAAGGCGTTAATTTCGTATAGTTTGGTTTGCTCGTGACAGAAAGGTCGAGGTTCGAATCTTGGCCCAGTAGACTAAGGCATACTTTCATAAATTAATTATCACTCTCTTTATAAAAATGCTGGTGCATTTCCTCTTAAATTCTATATTACTCATCCCTACCACCTTGGTGTAAATATCAATATCAACATAAAAATATTATGCACAGTATACAAACTATTACAAACTAGATCAATGTAATTAATTAGTTCCTTTCATATTTCACTAAACAAATTAATTTATGTCTTGTATTTTTAGTAGGGCCTATTATTATAGTATTGCCTAGCATAAAATTGCCTTAAGATGATATATTTCCTGTATTATTTTTAACCCTGCCACTGCACCTAACTTTCATTTAGTGGTCCCTCCATTACCAAAACTTTTATAAACACTGTATCCGTAGAACATATCTGTGACAGAGTGGGGACCTTAAACTGGGGGATGTAGGGAACGCGAGAAAAGGACAGTGTTTTTTTTTGCCTTTTTTTAAGCAAATTTATTTTACCAAAATAAAAACATATTGCTCCAGTTAAAACATATAGTTTAATTTTATTCACATGGTGATATCAACATTTGAATATCTCTCATGAGCATAGCGGCATTAGATGGGAAACATTTTAAATGAAGAGAAAAGTTGTAATGAAATTCCAGGAAATCCTTGAAAGATATTTAACAACTGTTGATATCACCAGGTGAAGAACATTAAACTCTATAAGTTTGTACTAGAGCGCCCTGAAAAAATATTGTATTTAATTTTACCCGCCTCGGTCGCCTAGTTGGCTAACGCGCTAGTCGTGTTGAGCCCGACTGCTGAGGACGGGGAGATCGAGGTTCGAATCTCGGTCGGGTGAACTGAGGAGGGGGGGGGGAGGGTTCCTAAATGGTTTTCCACTCTCCCTCCATGCAAATTCGGGTTCACTTCCTTTAATTCAACCTTCCCAATTCCTAATCCATTAGCGTAATTAGTACTTAAGCGTATAAACCGAACGGGTAGTAAGACGCGGTGCTAAATAATAAAAAAATAAAATATTTTATTTGACGAAAAAAGTTCTTATATAAAAACTGCTAAAAACAGTGGCCTCTTCTTGCGTTCCCTACATCTCCACCTTAACTTGAGCTGATTCCATTGCCACCTTAAAAAAAAAACTGTTCACAGACTCTCTCTGGTAAACCAGACTGTACCTACTACATGAAAGTTGCATTGCAACAGCCTTGAACTGTACATATACTAGGGATTAAAGGCCGGTACACACAGAACGCTAAGCTATGCTATGCCTTGCTAGGCCGCCATGTTTTTTCCGATTGCTGGCCGGGATATATTTACATCTCCCATCTCGAGCCATCTTACGTTGCGCATGCGTATAGCACAGCTTGGGATCCGTGTTGAACAGACGTAGACCAAAGAAGTGTTGAAGTTTTGTTTTCAGTATGTTTCACGTGTATTTAAATAATATTCTATTTAAGTTTTATATTAAAATGGAAACGTTAATTGAAAAATTCAAACCTCCACCTTCTAAATTTTCTTCATTTTCTAAAACAGCTGCTTTTAGCAGCATCTTCTCTTCCTCAGTACTATCATCTGAGCTCAAACAACATATTTTGGAGAACGCCATAGCTAAACTTGACTGGAGCAGACCAGATGGAAACAACAATGAATTCAGGAGGGGAAAGATGGATCATGGCTTGGCTTAGCTTAGCAATGAGTGTGAAACCAAAGTTACAAAGTCTTAGCACAGCACAGCATAGCTTAGCTTAGCATTCTGTGTTTATCAGTCTTTAGCCTATAAGAGTTTATTCACATCAACATTTACGTGACAGCATTTTGTTTTGGACAAGTTCGACTGATGTGTACACTCCGTTTACAATGAAAAATAGCTAACTCAACTTACACGTTTCGACTAGCGCGTAGCTTAAAATATATTTCCATAGTGTCACACATCAAGGAATGGCTGTTACCCACCGGATAAACAGAGTGTACAAGGAAGCCAAACTAATCAATAATTTCTCCTTTTTTTTAAAAAAAAGAACTACACGTATTTCTGTTCATTAGAGCTCTACACCAAAATTATTTGTGCGCCGCGTCTTGCTAACTGTTCAGGATATTCTCATGTTTACACTAAGGCTTCAATTCAATTTTTGTTTTATGATAAAATGGGTCAATTTCGACTTTCAAATCGCTTTACTGACCAGATTTCAGCAAACCTTTAATTTGTTGTTAAAACCTCAACAGGGAAATCTAACTTTTTTCATGGTTTACCGTTAAGATTTGTATTGAACAAGCTTGTAGTACTACCCACCGTTGTGGGCACGTGAATAAAGACACCAGATTCCTCTTGAAGGTGACGTTAAGATCTTAGTTCTAACCTCGGACGGGTTTACTGAAGTATATTTCCCCTTAATTGCTTCCCACTTTCCACCCACTGCTCTCTTCAAATTCAACCTTCATCATACCTTCGCCATTAATGTGAATGAGGGGTTATCTGGTAGTTTAGGGGTAAAATGTTGAACTCTGTGCTGGGGATCCGGGGTTCAATCCTCGGTCCTGGCACAGAATTATTTGATTGCCAAACCCTTCCTTCACCTCTGACAAGACTTGTATTAATCACAACTTGTGAATGGGGGGAATGCCAGGCCTCCACCGTGGTTCAGATTCCACGTTAAACTGTAGGTCCTCCATTTTATCTCACAATCACCCTAGCATTGCACATTAGCGTAAGTGCGTATAGCCCGAACGGTTAGTAAGACGCGGTGCTGCTGTTGATAATAATAATAATAATAATATTAATATGTGAATGAGAGCATACTGCTCCCTATAATTCTACCTTCATCACACCTTCCCTATTAGTGTGAATAAACCCAAACGGGTAGTAAGACATGGAGCAGGAGGAAAACCACAAAAAGTGCTGTTATGACATCGATGATTTATTCAATTCGACGTAACTCCGCATGTCTTTTTTAATAATAAACTACTAACTCGTTTTTTTCCTCCACGTAGTAGGGTATACAGAATTGATAACTTCAAGTACAAATCACGACCTCGGTGTAGTTTCTCCTACCGAGGAAACTCGAGAGAATAAATCCAACCAAAAACATTTAGTCACGTGATCAAGAGATCAGCACGTTTCCCCACACGTGCTCGCGTCAGTTCGGTGTGATGCGCACATAATTAAATGTTATATTCGTACGTCCTAAACAAACATGGCTTGCGTAATCATGTTCCCGCGGGGAAATAAATCGCATTATATTATAGTTTTCTTGTTTTTTTTTATTACCTCTGCGAAAAATGTAACATTATGCACACGCTAATATAAATGTCATACTCATGACACATTAGAAGAATATAAAACTTAGTTAATTAATGAAATGTGTTTCTCTTTTCATTGTTAAAGAAATATTGTGTTCATTCTCTTTTAATTGTTCCTATCACTTTTTCTTGTAGCCCTCTTCCATATATAGCAAAATATTACTAAAAAAAAGTGAAATTAAGTTTTCCTAAGAGAGCTATATATTCTTTTAACAAAGTATATTATTGTATTTTTATTTTAACCATCAGGTAATATTATAAAACATATTCTATTTTGACAATTCCATAAATAACTCAGTTCTTTTAATATGTGCTAGCAAACCCGTGTGCAAATTTAACAATAATGTTAAAATATAAAATAACATATTTTCTTTAGTAAAGACTTTGTCTTTCTCAAATGAATAAAAAACAGAAAGATGTAAACGAGAATTCCATTAATTTAATGACAGGTAACCCCCAACAGAAGATGGGTCACCAATCTCCAGCCGTTCCGGACATGCATCTGCAGGAAGGGGGGGGGGGGGTTTAAAAGACGGGGGCACATTTTTCCCACGGGGGGAAGGGCCAGGGGGAGCGGGGGGGGGTT
>CABFVZ010000280.1:243141-272712 GCA_902151445.1 Timema monikensis | reverse complement strand
AAAAAAAAAAAAATAGAGATAACAGTTAAATGAGAAGTATTCCAAAACATTTTGCTTTACGAAAAAATACCGTTACTGTTGTTAGCCCGTAATATGCTCACAGTTAACGAATAAGATAAACTTTCAAGGTCTCACGGGTCAGACAAATAAGCAAACCTAATGAATAAAAATGTGCAGGACAGAAAATGCCCATAAGGCAGAAAAAGAGCGACGACAAATTTAAAATGGGTGCGTTGAATAATCGCAAGTTCGAGAAGCCGTTTAAAGACTTTAATGCTTGGTGAAACGCGGAAGTAGTTTTAGCCTTAAATTAAATCGATCATAAACCTGTTTAGGAAACTAATCCAAAAGTTGGCGAATACGGTGTTAACGGAAACATTCTGTACACATCTAACTTTTGCTATAAGTTATAAAATAAATATAATATATTATTTAATAGATGCCGAGTTTGATTCTCGTGTCCACGTGCTATTTTTAAAAAGTTAACAAAACTCTAAGATGTATCCAGAGACCACTGTATTCGTAACCATAGTTCATTTTCACCTTGATATTATTTTTTATTTTTCAAGTAGACTACCACGTCTTACTAAATGTTCAGGTTATACGTATATGTACTAATTACGTTAAATTGTTGGGGATGAGGATGGTTAAATTCAGAGGAAATGTAGCCACAATCACGTGGATGAATAGTGGCAAACCATTTATGAAAAAAACACCTTTAATAAACCTAACCGGGATTCAAACCTCAATATCCCTGTCAACAATCTAATCTATTGCAAAAGTGATGCCTTAAACCATGCGTCCCCAGAAGCAGACCACCTTCATATTTTTTAATATTAGATAAGACATCAAATGAATACGTAGACTATTTTTAAAAACCAAAATATAATAATAGTAAAATGTATTTTTAAACACATGTTGACACATACTGGAGGATAATATGTTCAATTAAAAAAGAAAAGAATATAGTACCCTACCTCTTTAGTAGCCATTAGGTCCATGACCTTCACTTATTCTTTGATTTACGATATAATGCGTATGTATATAATTTATGGTAAACAAACACTTTGTTTCGTTGTTGAAATTGTTTTGTAAACAGCAGTATGTTGCGTACTAGCAGGATTTACTGCCTGTGTTGTGGTAATCAGGTGCAAGTGTGCCACAATTTAAAACTTAATGAGAGAGTTTTCAAGAAATGCTAACTACGCGTCAAGTTCATTAACGATAGTTTTGCTAATGAACAGGACCCGGATTTTGGTGACGGGTATTTTTATTTTTTTTCGTCACAGACAATGCTCATAAATAAATAAACTCTGTTCATGATCCCCTGGTTGTAGAAATGTCTGTTTTATATATAATTTTTTGCTAATTTGGAATTTAAGGTTATATTTTCTTGGTGTGTGTCCTTTTGGAGTAATTTTAAGGAATTCATGTTGAATAATTGTAATTTTTTTATATACTATCGATCTTTTATAAATGCATAAATGCTCAAACATAAATGTTTTCAATACAGTTGACCAAATGAGAAGATAATGCTGGCAATGAACTTTGTACCTTCTTATTATTATTATCACCGCGTCTTACTACCCGTTCGGGTTATACTCACTTACGCTAATGTGTAATGGTAGGGTGATTGTGAGATGAAATGAAGGACCTATTGGAGGCCTGGCATTCCACACATTCACAAGTTGTGATTAATACACGTCTTGTCAGAGGTGAAGGAAGGGTTTGGAAATCAGATAAATCCGTGCTAAGACCGAGGATTGAACCCCGAACCCCCAACACAGGAGTCTGACACCTTACCCCTATACCACCAGGTCACCCTACCACTTTGTATAGTCTTTGTTTGTATGGTTGTAAAAAATACATTCTCGGTGAGACAATGAAAATACGAGTAAGTTGGAGAAGGCTGCGTTGAGGGAGTGTAGCTTTTGAATTGCATATTTGTTTGGGGTATTAAAGTGAACTTTCTGAACCGACAGATTATATCAAAGCACGACTCTCAAACTAGCTTAATTTTAGATAAATCAAACACAACACCTAGTTCTCCAGCCGCCAATTAATTAGAATTAGTGTGCAAGGAGAAACCCCAATTTCAATAATGATAAATATTTCGGCCATGCCAGTAATCGAACCCGGGTTCCATAATTTATTAGACAAACACGCTACCAACTGTGCTTAAGTATCGAAGCTGTCACATTCGAGTTTGCCCGGAAGCTAGGTTCGGATGTTGGTTAAATATAGTTATCATTCGTAAGCAATTGCGCCATTTATTTAATTTAGGATTTAGGAAGGTTGGATGTCATAAAACGTTAAAGTAAACTAACAAGTATTAGCCAGATGAGAGGGCGTAAATCCACAAAAGAGAGAAATGCAACGGACTGGGGATCAAATCCCAGCCTTCTAGAACATAAATAAGCCTTCTTCTACTTATCCTACTTTCAGATGTATTTTAGGTTGTTAGTTTTTAATGTGGCTTGCCACGTTGGTAATTAATCTGTGTTGAAAATTATACTGTAATTAAAAAGTCTAGAATTAAATTGAATAGTAATCAGGGCAAGAGATGCCCAACCGCCCGCACCAGTGGGTTCAAGTTACGCTGACATACTCATCTCTGAACCGGGAGATTTAGACCCTAACCTGGTGTAATGGCTGTCATTTTCCGCTTTAGGTATATACCTACATTTTGACTTTCAGAAGTGACAGCTGCTAAACACATGTTTTTGCAGATCATATGGTTCGGCGTAGGGATACATAATTTGGTCTAGTAACTTTTCAAAGATGTGAGGTGTCAGCTGTGAACTGTCAGTCAGCACCAAAGAAGCCATGGGGCTACTATACTTATCCTATGGCATTAGAAACTCGAAAGTTCATTACCACACTTATAAAAATACGCCGCCTATCCCTATCTTGAGCTAGTTCTATTCAGTCCACCTCATTACACCTTATCTCTCTCAGGTCTATTCTAATGTTATCCTCCCATCTTCATGTATGCCTTCCCAATGGTCTCTTCCCATTGGGTTCGCCAGTCGATACCCTGAATAAGGTTTTAGATTCTTCCATTCTCTCTCCATATTCTGCCCATTGTCAAATGGGTGATTTGGTTTTACTAACAATGGCATGTGATCAGTACAGGGCATATAAGTCATCATTATGTAACCTCTTCCACTCCTCAGTATTTATATTGTGTTTTTTTTACATCTAACAACTAACCAAGATTCATTTCCTTAAACTTCACTTTTCTTATTACGTGGCCTTAAAGAATCGATTTAAGTTTAGGATCTCGGACAATAGGAATAGTATATATAGAAATGAATATGTAAAAAACAAAAGTAAGATGTGGCCGACAACATGTTAGTTTCAAACTCTCGACAATAGACTATGTAGGAAGATCCGGGACTGGCGAATTCACCACATCTTCGACATAATAGCAAGCCGTTAGATTGGTCTTCTTCGCAACAATGCAGGAATTCAAGCCACGGCAATAATAGCGCCCAACTTTCACCGCCCCTCTACCCATTCTCTGGATATAGACCGGGTAATACTTACTACACAGCCGCCAGGGATATGTGTATACTTGAGGCCATTCGACAGGCAAGCCTCTCTGAGAATGAGAAAGGCCTTGTAAGCCTATAATGTCATGGTAGTGATTGTAACACAGGGAGGCAAGATGGGGCAAGTGGCGTTGACCAGCCAGCAAGGACTTACTGTGCTAAAGCTTATCTTAAATGTTTGTAAATACCTTCAGAATGTAGCTTCCTCTTGCCTTCATTTACCAAGACTTACAATGATATATATTTTTAACTTGTCACCCTATTCAATTAAACATTGAAAGGGGGATAGAAGGGGAAGATCTAAACACTTACCAGAAAACTGTAGGTCTCAAAGTTCACAATTAAAAACTCAGCAAAACACACAATTATTTAATTTTTAGGGTATATCAGTCCCTTTCTTCATCAGAAGAGAGTAAAACACAGACTGGGCTGTGGAAGCATGGTTATAGGTTGATCATGGTCACTTAGATGTATTGAAACTATTAGGGAGGGCTCGTTTAGTCCTAGTACTAAATAGCATAAGTCAAATTCTGAATTAGGTGTTTGGGTATGAAGAGATACTGGTTTGTCAGGGTTGTTGTGGTCGGTATCAAAACGACCACCATTCATTCGTTGTCTGAATTTAAACAAGCAATTGCAGTATCCAAGCTTAGGGAGGCTAATTTACAATATTAACTATTTTTACGTCTCTTATACTTTCATCTTTGTCAGACTTGAGTCAATATAATATACAAAGTTATAGCTACTGTATAATTTTAACAGGAAGATCCAAGTTACTAGGTCTACTTTCATACGTCAGGTGATCTTCAGCCGTCACTTTTGAGAGATATCAATACCTATAAAATATTAATACTAATATATTAATGTTGACAGCAAAAAGATAAATTTGTACTTTTCAAAAGGATCTTCATATGAACATTTGACTTGTACAACCATACACATTTTAATAAAATGTACAATAGGTATTCTCTTCGCCATGAAAAACAATAAAACAGCTAATGTGTAAAATAAAAAAATAAAAATGTTTTTACGTTAGTATATATTCCCAGATTTTTTAGGTGACTTTCATGCCGTTAACGTAGAGGACGGAGTTCGAATACCACCACACAAATGTGGATATATTTCGTTTAGCTACCCTTTCCCCTTCCATCTTTAGAATAAGTTTTTAATTGTGCTTGTGGATGATGTTATATATATTCCTATAGATTTAAGAAATTTAAATATATACATCAGACTCAACAACTGTTTACTAAAGACTAAAGCCATGGCAAGGATCGCTAGGATGTTAAACCATTAAATGGTGTCGAGCATTTCTAAAATACCTCTGGTTTGAATCCCAGTGAGATCGAAGTTTCTTAGTTTTAACGTGTGATTATGTAGGAGATTTACTGTACTCTTCGTCAACCTTGTAAAATGGCGAGTTTACCTTACATGATTCTACTATGGTGCAGCTTATACCCTGATTTTGGTAGGAAGTCCTTTCTGCTTTTATCAGCTTACTAACCATCCGGTCTATTCCCATGTTTACACTAACACGGTAGCGATGACAAAGATAAAGTTATAGAGGAAGTGTACACACATTTTAGTTAAAGTAAATCGGGAAATTATTTAGAAAAAAAAAATCCTCAGTACACCAAGCCAGAACTATAATGCCGACCTACTCGTCACTGGCAAACCAAACTAGATAAATCTGACGCCCTTTTTCGCGTGCATACCGATGCGGGTATACTGTAATTTTAGTTTTTTTTTTTAAGTAGGAAGGTAAGAGGAAATTAATAAACTACTCTGGCGTTCGCTTGAATTGAAAATTGGGAATAATTGTATGGAGAGAAAAAACACGGTGCAGTCCGTTTCCATGTTACCCCTCTCACCCAAGGTTAAAGTCGGGCACATGACCCCTACATGCGTGTGTTAAGTATGTGGTCGCAGGAGTTTCCCGTTGATGATAAGTGAAACAAATATTGGACAGTTCTAACAGGAAAATAGGTAAAAATGCAGTATATTTAATATAACTGGGAAATAACTTTATCAAGCACAAACATAATAACCTTCCCTGTGACTAGTTTATAAAGAAGTATGAATAAAAAAAATCCTCTTGTCGAATATTAGCTACTATCTGGTTGAATAGGAAGGACTTTTTAAAGAATTATAAAATACCTAAACAATGGTTCCTGTTTTTTAATTATTATTATTATTAATATTATTACTAGCATCATCATCATCATCATCATCATCAACACCGCGTCTTACTACCCTTTCAGATTATACGCACTTACGCTAATGTGTAATGGTAGAGTGATTGGGAGATGAAATGGAGGACCTATAGTTTAACGTGGGATCCAAACCACGGTGTAGGCCTGGCATTCCACACATTCACAAGCTGTGATTAATAAACGTCTTGTCAGAGGTGAAGGAAGGGTTTGACAATCAGATAAATATGTGCTGCGAGCGAGGATTGAGCCCCGGACCCTAGCACAAAGTTCGACACCTTACGCCTAGACCACCAGGCCACCGGTTCCTGTTTTAACTCAATCATTTAGAATTTCGTCTGTTTGTTTGTTCCTAAACTGTCAAATGCCTAGACCAATTTTAACGAAATTTCGCAGGGTCATTCTTTGATCTTAATCCGAACAATGTATATACATAGTTTTTCAATCTGATTATCCGTTTCAATATGACAACCATTCAAAAGATGTTATTTGGATAGCTCATCTTAAGTAATTTTAATTTAAAATTATTAGAAATTAATCGCGTACCTAAGGCGTATTTTTTCAAGTGTTGATATATATTCCGAAGTCTTAAATCACGTTAACCACGGCTATTTTCTATTAATATAATATATTATTAAATATAGAATTAATTTGTTTTCCATCCAACTTAATTACCATGGGAAAATATCAACTTCAAATCAAAGTAGAAGTTATAGGAAATATTTCAAATTGAAATCCAAATAAAAATCTTAAAACCAAAGTAACGATATGGAGGGAGCGAAGTCTATTGTTCACAGAACTACTAGTAAAACTGTAGTAACGATAGTAGCATGGAGGAAGCGAAGTATACTGTTCAAAGAACTACTAGTAAGACTGTAGTAACGATAGTAACATGGAGGGAGTGAGGTCTATTGTTCACAGAACTACTAGTAAGACTGTAGTAATGATAATAACATGGAGAGAGTGAGGTCTACTGTTCACAGAACTACTAGTAAGACCGTAGTAACGATAATAACATGGAGGGAGCAAGGTCTACTCTTCACAGAACTACTAGTAAGACTGTAGTAACGATAATAACATGGAGGAAGCGAGGTCTACTGTTCACAGAACTACTAGTAAGATTGTAGTAGTGATAATAACATGGTGTGAGCGAGGTCTACTCTTCACAGAACTACTAGTAAGAATGTAATAACGATAATAACATGGTGTGAGCGAAGTCTACTCTTCACAGAACTACTAGTAAGACTGTAGTAACGATAATAACATGGTGTGAGCGAGGTCTACTCTTCACATAACTACTAGTGAGACTGTAGTAACGATAGTAACATGGAGGGAGCGAGGTCTACTCTTCACAGAACTACTAGTATATATTTTTAAATTACATAATACAAAATTAATTTAGTAAAAATTAACAAGTGAACGTATAGTTAGAATTTTAAAAGCATATTTAAAGTGTTTACGTTTTTTTTACTTGTGCTCGTAGTTTTGGCGAGTAGCCACGCATCGTCCAGCCTATACGTAAAAGGACGTGTCACGGGCATATNCGGGTCTACACGCAAAAGGACGGGGCACGGTGAAAAACCCCCCCCCCCCCCTCTAATCTCTCGCCATCGAGAGACTAACCAAACGCTAGTTCTCCTTGAAACAAGTCGACATGTACACCAAGGCCTAATGAGTACCAAATCTAACAAAAAATTCCATTAAGTTTGGTATTCGGAAGTAGTAAACGATATCACATAGGCGAGAGAAGAAAGTCGACACCAATAAACTTTTATTTTTACACGCGATCCGCGTCTCACTATTTGTCCGGTTTATCCGTAACTAATTACACTGATGGGATAAGGATTAGAGGAGAATATATTAGAGGTAATGGACCCCCATTAAGGTCATTCGACAGTCAACATTGTACTGCACAATTCTAACACATCGGACGAGGGTTATATTATTGATCTTATACCTTTAAACACATTTGAACAATTGTTGTTATAATTTTTTTTCTAATTGTAACTAAAGATTTTATACGATATGTACTACCTTGAGGGTAATTAATATCCTTATTAGGGGCAACAGTAATTAGGTACTAATTTATTATCTACTATTCCATTTTAGGAAATGATTTAGTACAATGAGTATGCGGAGGGTTTGCAGTAGGTAGCGCCACTTTAACTATATTTGTTACATTTCATTTTATTTTACTATTTATTATTTTACGAACTAGAGCTAAGCTATAACTAGTGATTCTCTTATTTAAAATCATTGCAGTTCACAAGCTATAAGGTGTCAAACTTGCTATTCTATACTTTTTTATGTAACATTGTTAAGGTTAAGTAATTAATATACGGGGATGAAATTCGATTTAACTAGACATGCGTATGGTGTACAAAGTGAAATATTTATAATATGTTAAAGAAAAATATTTTTTGAGGTATAAGGAGTGGTAAAATTACTTAATTTTTTATCATATATAAATACTGTTCTTTTCATACCACAATAGTTTGATTTTATCTCATTTTTTAATATAGAATATTGTTATTTAGAATTAATTTTGTTTTTTCTAACCTAATTTTATTAATGTGTCAGAAATGATCATTTCAAATATATATTTGAAATGTGTAATTCGTGGAATTTCTGATTTTGACTGAAGGTACTGATTGTAGGGTTAGATACGCCAGCTTCCTTACCTGGTGTTGCTGGAAGAGGCTGATACTTGATACTTGCTATCTTTTACAAGATAACCTCCCACCATAACCAATATTAAATTCCTTGCGAAGATGTTAAAGCCTCTAAAAAATCTCAGTTACTCTTACGGTCGAATGACCTTAACGTGGGAAGAGAGAGAAAAAAATAATTATTTAGTAAATAAATACCCTGGTACACCCGACTAGGATTCGAGCTCCGAACACCCTGTTATCGGCAAACCAGCTTGCCACTGGTGAGGGTATTGATTTGGTGTGTGTTCGTAATTAATGTTGGATGATGGGGGACGCGAGTTAAGATTAAAACAAATTATGCCAACAAATTTGTTTGGTAGATATAAATTAAATATTGCTCTAGAAGATACATTTAATCATTTAATTTAATATAATTAATCATCTCAATTTTTTTATATATATATATCGTGGACGTTGCGTAATTTAACCAGGACTCTCTCAATATAAAAAGTTTCTGATCAAATGCCACTTGCTCATGACCAATATTTAAAAGACTGTTGAGATTACTGTGTGTTGACAGTTAAACTAACCATATCTACTGAAGCAATATTTTATTTATTTTGGAAAAAAAAAGTTTTTTTACTTTCTTAAAAATAGCTAAAATGAACATGCACTCTCTCCCATCCCACCTTAATTGGTGAAATTAGATATTAAAATGTAAATACACTTATCCTGTTAAACATATGGAACCCACTATATATAATAGGCCTACATATATAATACATAAATATATATTACATAAATTTATAATACATACATATATACATGGTTTTCATTTTATTATTCATAAAATTATTCGAAATATCGTGATGCGTCTAACAACCTTAGTATTTTTCATTTACAATATTTTCCGTTGGGTAAATGGTTATGTTATAGTGGTCTAACCTAAGAGTAGAGAAACATGTCAAGAGTTCTGACGGGGAGATGAACAAGTTGTATACGTGTGAATCCTATGAACAGGGCCAACGACAGGGCGGGACAGCTGTACCGGGAATCCGTCCTTAAGTACATTTTTTATCTGGTTTTCTTTGAAAAAAACAACCAATAAATATTTCGGTACGGATTCTTTATTTAAAAATTATTGTATGGAAAAAAACAAACTCGTAAATATGATGTACCAATGAAAGAGATATAGCACTAAGCACTGTCAAATTAACTATAGTGACTCGATGGAAAAATGTACAAAATTGGCAGCACTCTAGAAATTGTATCAACAGTTTTCATACCATGAAGGGGTTTTACCTATTTTTTACCATTTCTTTTTTTTATATTCTTCCCCTGTAGGTGTATTAAACGGTCGAGGAGAGGGTTGGGGAGAGGGGTGAGGAGAGGACACCGAGATTTCTGTCGCCGGCCCTGTTTGTGGGATTAGGTCTGCAGCATTAGGTCAATTGTCCATCACTACTGTAAATTGTTTATTAAGACATGTGCTGATATAATATAGGCATGTATATAAAGTGAACGTTAATAAATATACCAATCAAAAAAGTTATAAAATCTTCAAAAAAAATATATGACTAAAAGTCTTTATTAACTAGCTCACGCCTCTTGTAAACAAATGTTAATGGATGTCAAAGAAGGAGAAGGGTAGGTTCTCATTAACCAACAACCATCAATCATATCAAGCGTGTCAGAGCACAAACACGGACCAACGGATTCGATAGCTCAACGCAGTCAATGAACGAACAGGAAGGCAGACAAATTAGTTGACCTTGGTTAACCATGTAGATTTGGTTTTTGATGGTGACGTTGCGTGCGCTTTGAATTATTAGGTTAAAAAAAACATATTTTTTGCCCGAAAATTTAGAATTATCTTTTGGCTCGATCAGTGAATTAAGAAGTAATTTTTTTCTTAAAATTATTATTATTATTATTATTAGCACCGCGTCTTACTACCCGTTCGGGTTATACGCACTTACGCTAATGTGTAATGGTAGGGTGATTGTGAGATGAAATGAAGGACCTACAGTTTAACGTGGAATCCGAACCACGGTGGCGACCTGGCATTCCACACATTCACAAGATGTCTTGTCAGAGGTGTAGGAAGGGTTTGGAAATCAGATAAATCTGTGCCGGGACCGAGGATCGAACCCCGGCCGCCAGCATAGAAGTCTGACACCTTACCCCTAGACCACCAGGTCACCTTTTCTTAAAATGTAATTATTATCAACTAATTTCTATTTAATTTTTGTCACCGCTTTTTACTACATGTTCAGATTACACGCATATATGATAATTACTCTAATAGGGTAGGGATAGGGAAGAAAGAATTTGAGATTTAATCCACACGCATTAGCTTGTAAGGAGAGTGGTAAAATATTTAGTAAAAACCACCCTCAATAGATTCAACCAAGATTAGAGCCCCGATCTCCACGTATTAAGCAGACCAGTCAAACACGTGAATGGCACTTTAGATCGTTCGGCAACTATAGTGAGTAATGTCAGATATTGAATTCTGTTTTTGACCAGAGCAATTTAAATCTTGTTTGTGTATTTATGTATGTACAGTAGCTGTATGCATTTATCTATTTATTTTTATTCGTATTATAATACACATACTTACAGTAGCCCCATGGCTTCTTTGGTGCTGACTGACAGCTCACAGCTGACGTTTGACTGTCAAAAGTGACAGTTTTTACAGATCATTTGGTTCGGCGTAGGGATACATAATTTGGCCTGGTAACTTTTTAAAGCTGTCAACTGTCAGTTGTCAGTCAGCACCAAAGAAGCCATGAGGCTACTGTACATATACTTGTCCATAAATTGACAGATAAGGGTCCTTGTGTAAAGACCAGTCGAAAGTGTTACACGAACACTATAGTCTAGATATATCCAGTAACAGTGAGAACGTTACATTAAATAACAGATGCAGAGCATTTTGAATTGATGTAAATAAACGCAGGCCCAGTAACTTACGTAAATTTTATATACTTACCATCCAACCGTAGACATGCCTCAAATAATTCCCTTAGTCCTTTATCCGACGTTCCATTTGGGATGAAAATATATGTAAAATATACGGCAAAACGAAATATGCTTAGTCATTCTCTACTTGATGTTTACGTATAAAATCTGTATCCTCGAACTTATGTATGTCCTATACATAACCTTAATGTAATATGGCGAGTGAGACATCAAAACTTCAACTTATTGCTCTAAAATATGTTTCTTCGGTGTCCTATTTTGGTTGGAACCTCCCCTTACCGCCTATACAAAGTAGATAAATCAAATCTAACTTTTCAATCATTCTGTCTGTCCTAAAAAAAAAGTATGTTTCATTTTAACTTGCCATTTTGGTAGAATGGTTTAAGACAGGCATGTCCAACCTTACACCGACTAAAGGCTGCAAATTTCTTTGGAAATTGCTTGAGGGTCATACATGAGATCTTTAAGACCTAATTCCTAAATATAGTACACATACATACACTCATCAACCATAGTACATACATATAGTATGATTTTGGTAGGAAGAACAGTAAACGTTAGTTACTAAAGTTACTAAAACTATTTTAATATATTCATACATCACGTGATGTTATCTGCAGTCGGTTCTTCTTATAGATATTATCAATATATATAAAATAACAATAGTACTATAGTAAAATGTTATCAATGTTGACCACCAAGAAATATGTTTGAATTTTCTCTATTGTTCTTCCAACTAAAATCAGGGTATACATACATACATACATACATACATATACATACACACATACACATACACATACACATACACATACACACATATACACACGCACATACATGCACACACATACATGCACATACATATGCATACATACATACACACATATACACACGCACATATACACACGCACATACATGCACACACATACATGCACATACATATGCATACATACATACATACATACATACATACACACATACACACATACACACATATACACACGCACATACATGTACACACATACATGCACATACATATGCATACATACATACATACATACACACATACACACATATACACACGCACATACATGCACACACATACATGCACATACATATGCATACATACATATGCATACAATACATACATACATACATACATACATACATACATTACACAAGTAATATTATACTTATGATTCTGGAACTACATGAAAATTAACGAGCATTTACGACAGCTATGAGAGGCCAACATTTTATTTATTTCTGCAATTTGAAGTATTTTAATTTAAGCTGGTGGTTTAATAAACCTACTCGGTGGGCCTAAAGCGACCCGCGGGATGAAGGTAGGACATTCCTTGTCCAAGACGTCACTCTCGTGTTAGACTGGCCTAAAGATGACGGGGAGATCAAGGTTAAAATCCCGGTCGGGTCTACTGAGGTGTGTTTTATTCCTGAACTGTTTTCCACTCTCCTTCTATGCAAATAAGAGTAGTTACTTCTAAAATGCTTCCTTCCTCGTCCCTATCACATTAGAGTAATTATCATAAATATGCGTACAACCTGAACAGGTAGTAAGAGACGCGCTAATTAATGAAACAAGCTTTTTTTAATTGTAATATTTTAGATGCAGGGAAACAATTATTAATACCAACAATAATAACATTTCACACGAAAACAAAACACGGAGATTAAAACGGTAACCCTCCTTGGATGGCACTTTTAATATCACAAGAGGGCAATGCGCAGTACCGCTGAACGGTTAACCAACCGCCAAAAAGGAAAGCAGGTGGTCTTCTTTCGTCTTCTATCGTATCTGTCTTCAATGTCGAGAGACTAAGAGAGACAATCTAATATAAATTAGCTCCTGCATCGGGGGTCACGCATTCTAAGGCGTTAGGTTCACAATTGAAGGGTTTTTTTTTACAGCAAAGGGAAGGTCAAGGTTTGAACCTTGACTAGATTCACTAGTAAAACGCTTTTTTTGTGGTTTACCTAATATCTCAAAAAACCACCCAGTTCATTCCCTCCCATTGAATTAGGCCACAAATAACCTATAAGATAAAAATATACACACACAAAAAAAGTAGCCTGAGCCAATCTCAAATCCATTTATTTAAAATAATAAACCCTCTGTTTACTCTTAAAAATATCAAGTTTATCTTGCTTGGTTCTGCTATGGCGGGTAACATGAGAAAAGGACAGTGTTTTTGTAGTTTTTATAGCAAAACTTTTTTTTTTCCAAAATGAGTAAAGTTTTTATACTATAGAAATAAAGAGTTTTCACAAGATGATATCAACATTTATTTAATATCTGTCAAATGTGTCATGAAATTTAATGACAAACTTTCTCTCTTCATTTATAAAGATTGTAATCTAATGCCGCTTTGGTCATGAAAGATACTCAACAACTGTTGATATTATCATATGAAGAAAACTAAACTATTATGTTTCTACCGAAACACTATTTTGTTTGTTTTGACCAAAAAAGTTTTGCTATAAAAACTGCAAAAACAATTACCTTTTCTCGCGTTTATTACATTTCCAGCTTAACTGATGAATTTCTTCAGGATATAAACACGATGGGTTGGTCCTGCCATCCACTTAGTAAAATCCTACAATCCCTAGTTATAAGGTTTTACTTCTAGTCTTACATTTTATGTTTTAACGGAATTAAGATGGACGAAATACATTTCTAGAAAAAACTGATAACGATGTTAGCTATTTAAGAATAATATTACTAAGAAAATAAATGCTTGAGACATATTTTATTTAATTGAAGAACTTGTTTTAATAAATTATTCCATCCCTTGATATTGAGATGCTATTGTACTATTGAATGCGTCTCTTGATATGCCTATGAATATTTTTATGAGCCTTTAAAAATAAACTAAATAACTTACATTAATTAATTCTTCTGCGTTAAAAAAAAAGTATGTGTAGAACTTTTATATTTTCATTGTACGTCAAATTGGCATTGAAACATGAGATCATCACCTTCTATCGGTCGACTCGTGTTTTTAACGCACAGAAATTTGTTTTATGAAAACATGGCTGACAAGACGTGGAGTTTTGCCAGAGTAAGCGGAGGTTTTTTTTTTAGTACCTCATCTTACTACCCGTTCGGGTTATACGTTTATGTACTAATTAGGATAGTGATTTTAGGAATTGGAAATATTAAATATAGAGGACGTGTACCCACATTCACGTGAAAGGAGAGTGGAAAACTGTTTTGGAAAACTATCCTGAGTACACCCGACTGAGATTCGTACTCTTATCTCCGAGTCACCGGCAGTCTAGTCTACCGCGGGAATAGTGCCTTAGACTATGCGGGCACCGAAGTGGGTCGGTAAGCGTATTTACTTCAAACTGTACCTACAAATTGTTCTCATCAATCAGTAGAACACCCGTTGGCCAGGTATCAACTGAAATACATCATCATGGAAGGTATGTAGCGAAGAGAATAAGTATGACTGGTCAAATGGGGAGCGAGGATTGAATAACGTAACACAGGAAAAAAGGTTTATGATAATAGCTAGTATATATATATATATGTGTGTGTGTGTATAATTACATATATGTGTATATATATATATATATTTACATATATACATATATATAAAAATACATACATATATGATAATGTATATATATACATATATATGTAAATATACATATATATGATAATGTATATATGCCTATATATATGATAATGTATTCATTGATTTGATATAGTTTGCGTTCAGCCCGACAACTTACATCAGTCGGTAGCGTGTCTGTATACTGAGCTGAAGAACCCGGATCCAATTACTGGCATGGCCGAAAAATTTATCATCAGAAACACAATATTTGTAGCAAAATTTTGAAAATTCACCCTTTAAATTAGAGTAGCTTTACTACTTTACCCCTTAAGAAGGGTTTCTCTACAGGATACCATGTATTGTAGTAGGTAAGAGGCAGTAGCAAGGGATGAGTGAATACGACCATGTGTGAGTGAGTGAGTGTGTGTGTGTGTGGACTACTTGAGATTTGGAAAAGCTCCAAACCATTGTTTGCGTGGAGGACAATGAACATTGACATGTGTGTTTGTTACGCCTTATTTTTATACAATGACCTCCACCGCCACACTGACGTCAAACTTCACATCGTTTAGAGCGAATTCACAAGGTATCCTTCCTGCTATTTAGTGGGTTTCATTTGCGTGGATTTTAAGAGTGTATAATTATATGTTTTTGAGAGAAACTCACACTGCAAAAAAAAAAAACTTTGGTATTTTTTTCATCATCGCATTATCTTACCCGTTCGGGTTGTATGCATAAGAACCAATTACGCTAATGGGTTAGTGATGTGGAAGGTTCAATTGAGGAGAAGTGTACCCATATTTGCATGGAGAGTGGTTAACCACTTAGGAAAAAAAACTCTTAGTACACCCGACCGGTATTTGAACCCCTATCTCTCCATCATTAGCAGTTCAACGTATTGCAAGAATGACGCCTTTAACCATTCTAATACGGAAGCGGGTACTTAGATATTTGTGGTTAGGTACTTACATACTTATTTGAAAACTCTGCTAAATTACTTTAAAAAAATTCGTTCGGGTTTGTATGCTTATGTAATAATTACGCCAATGGTTTTAGAGATTAGGGAGGTTATATTTATAGTGAGTATAGACGAACTTGCGTGGAAGGAGAGCGGAAAACCATTTTGGAAAAACCACCCTCAGTACACCCGACCAAGATTAGAACCTCAATCTCCCCGTCATCGGCAGTCTAGTCTACTATGAGAATAGGGTGACCTGGCGGTCTAGGGGTAAGGTGTCGGACTTCTGTGCTAGGGGTCCGGGGTTCAATCCTCGGTCCCGGCACAAATTTATCTGATTACCAAACCCTTCCTTCACCTCTGACAAGACATCTTGTGAATGTGGGGAATGCCAGGCCTCCACCGTGGTTCGGATTCCACGTTAAACTGTAGGTCCTTCATTTCATCTCATAATCACCCTACCATTACACATTAGCGTAAGTGCGTATAACCCGAACGGGTAGTAAGACGCGGTGCTAATAATAATAATAATAATAATAATAATAATAATAATACTATGAGAATAGCGCGTTAGACCGTGCGGCCACCGAAACGGGTCACACCATCTTATTACCCGTCTATATTATTCTCATTTTATCCAAACTGGGTAAAGTTCTTGAAACAAGGTACAATAGTTGGTATAAGGGTCATTGCTATGTGTTCTCTTTCTCTCGATCACTTAGAGATAGAAGTATGGTGATCGTAAAAAAAAAATCGAACTCTATGTTTTAATAAATATCGACGTTTCATGACACCTCCGAATTTTTTTAGTAAAAAGTGGCTTTCTCAATGCTGTCTGTACCTCGACCTAGAGCCTAAACCATTTTACAGAGCAGGTTAAAACTTGGTAGCTAGGATTATCATAAAGTTTCCATGAGGAGTTTTTGAAATTAGATATCCAACCCTAATATTAAAGATAATTTACTAAAGGGTATAAAGAGAAAATTGACTTTCTCAAAAGTTCGCTCTAACTATAATGATTAAACTTTGTATCCAGCCACTGTTTAACTTAATAAATAAAATGTCCATTCTCATTTTCCTATTAAAATTACTTCCAGAGTGTTTTACATAAGTGGAGATTTCCAACTTTGATCATATCTCCGCAACTATTTTAGATACGAAATAACTTGACGTTGTAAATATGTTGTACTGTTAAAATTAAATCTCTCTTATTTGAACTAAATGTGCCATAAAATAAATATTTTCTGAGCTATAATTTAATGTAGCCTATATAAAACATACTAAGATCTTTGAGATTGTATATTGATTGTTATGTTATGCTCTTTGGTGGACAGATATGCCTTTGTTCTCAATGTTTCTGTAACATTGTATATTATTTCGTATCACAAATCTTCACGTTTTTAATAAATATATGTTTTAAGATAAAATAGAGAGAAAGTTTTTGCGGTGTACCGTACCAATTATTTTTTAAATATAACTCGTTTGCATGGTCTCTCAAAAAGGCGATATATTTTGTAAATAATCTCACAGATATTAAATCAGCTATATAATAAATTACCTTCCAAGAAACTGCTGAAGTTTTTTTATATGCATTTTAGTTAAAATATTATTTATCTAGCTTCATACAAATGCAATGGGTGTTGGATATTTTATGGTTATTCATGCAACTACCACACACTGCAATGAATGGACATTAACGATGAAACTACCAGCATCCATTAGGATTGTTGAGTGGGATATTATACCAACGCCCGATAATATGACGTCATTCAGTCCTAGCTTATATTCAAACGATGAATCAAACACCCCAATAGTCCTTAGTACGTGTATGTAGTCTACAGTTAAATTTTAATTGAAATTACCTTATCTGACAGCTAAAACAAAACTACTAGATCTACGTTCACCTAGTCATAGGTCAAGTCATGTTATTTGCAGCGGTCACATTTGATTGATATTTTATCAAGAACAATAAAATAACACTAATAATATTGTAAAGTGTTTTAAAACCATGATGATCGCAACCAAAAAAAATTGTATTTTGTGAAAGGTTTATCCTACTAAATATTACTTTTTGTCCTTTGACAAGGTTGCCACTGTACTTTAAATTGTTGAAAAAAGTTGAAAATGCCTTGAAAATACTGCGCATTCTTTTATTATGACAAAATAGTTGAATATATAGGTGGACGAATGGTCTATGGCGTCAAGATTGCAAAAGACTGGTTGGCTGGTGACGGGAAAGTCGTAATTTCCCAAAAATAATGTATCACCGCGGTTTACCCATACTCTCTCCACGCTAATACGAGTGAGTTTCCTCTAAGAAAGACTCCTAATTCTTAATATGGCCTAAAATAGTTCTTTATTAATCTTGTTTTAAATATAATAACTAAAAATCAAGATCACACTGCCAAAGATGGCAATGCTGTAATCAGTAACCATTCCCATCTTCGTGTAATTTGTTAGTAAAACTCATTTTTAAGAGCATAATTTCAATATTGATATTGTCTACTAAAAGTGACAAATGAAAATCACGTAACTTATTTTATTTATGATCCACTTCAGTGGCCACATAGTCTAAGGCGTCACTCTCACAATAGACTAGACCACCGATGACAAGGAGATTAGAATTCGAATCCCAGTCGGGTGTACTGAGGGCGGTTTTCCTAAATGATTGTATACTCTTCATCCGTGCAAATGTGGGTGCACATAATCTATATTCAACCTGCCCCATCCCTAGCACATTAGTATAATTAGTACATATGAGGATAACCTGAACAGGTAGTAAGACACGATGCAAATAAATAAATAATAATTAACTTATAAATATATGGAAATTGTTTGAGTACCTTTAATAAATCTCTAAAATGTTTTCCTACTCAGACTGTACTAAGCCTACTCAGACTGTACTAAGCTATGGTGTATTTAGCAGGACGCCTTGCAACTAACAGATAATATTAAACTAAATACGAAAACACCCACGTGAAATATCACACTGAGTAAACAAATACCCGCATCGGTGGGCACGCGGTCTAAATGTCAAACTCATTTATTCTGATTTGCCGATGAAGAGGGGTAGGGAGATCTGGGCTCAAATTACGGACGGGTGTACTGCGGATAGTTTTGCTATTCTTCGGTACAAAGCAAACTGGGCCATACACATCCTTAGGAGGAAATGTCTTTTGCACGACGTCATAGAAGGCGAAGTTGAGGGGAAGAGGAGGGGAAGAGGAGCTCAGGAAGGAGGATTCAAATATCGAATACGTAATAATAATAACAATCCACTCAATATCACGCAAATGTTGATACATTTACTATAAAGCTACCTTTCTCATCCCTACCCTATTATTGTAGTTAAACGCGAATATCCTGGACGCATCAAAACAATTTTTTACAAATACTTTATTAGTTAATAGTATGTATGTAATCCTATTTAATTTAGTGCTAAGTATAGGTATATAATTCAGTTCACTTAGTTTACTTATTTTTGTAAAGTCTTTGCCAAACCAACGCGTATCGAAAAATCTTGTATAATATATTTACTTATTGTAACTAAAATAAATCACTTGAGAGGATAATGTAATCACCTTTTTTGGCATGCTTGCTCTAATATCAAAAACAATTTGAGGAGAAGGTTTGTATTAAAAACAGAGTTTATCTTTTTGGGACTGAATGCTGTAAAGAGAAATACAATTGCTCATACATGAACACGTAGAGTGCATTCGCGTGAAGTATAAAGGTCTATCGGCGATAAGTGATCAGTTAGAGTTACCTCTCCCTATATTCTTCTCCATCAAGTTTATATTTCCTAGAACTGCGTAGGACGAGTTCAGGATGAAATAACATGTTTGCCTTCAAGTGTGGCTGATGCAGGGGTGTCGAATGAAGAAATTGTTGAGCGCATTTATGATAGATTTACCCCCGTACCTCGTATTAGGCCTACTTTTATTCGAAATATCACCAAAAAATATATGTTGAATCTTAATAAAACGTTATCGGACAGTACTATAGAATGTATATTCAATATATTTTTCCAATTATCTACAATACGTTTGAGCATCCCTGCAAATTCGGATATAATACGGACTATTTATTTTTAAATAATAAAACATTTCCTTCCAGTTATATGTACATCCGATTTCCACGGGCGTATTTAGCAACGCTGCTTGCCCATACATTGTTTTCAATGGTAGTGTTTCCACAGGCGGAAGAAATACGCGACTCGTTCGAAAGAGACACGTCGTGTTGATGTGCTAGGCTATTCAATGCAGAGTTATATATTAGTCTATTATAAAAGGTCAGACCAACATTCCTATGTGAGTTTAGATGTGGAAATGTTTATTGTTGAGAGATAGATGCTACCGACTCTTTAGGATGTAAGATTATTATAAAACTAACCCCCTTCCCCTTAAAAAAATATTGTAAAGAATCCTGTAAAACAAAGCTTCAAATCATCCATCATGTCAATATAAAACAAAACTTTTTTTTTACTTTTTTTTAAAATACAGTTCTACCCTCCCTCTTTTTATCCTCCCTCCTATTTTCATATCATTCATCTTTCATCACTCCTACCCCCCACCCCCGCCCCCTTTCATCATCCCCACTTTCTCTTCAACAATTTTTTTTCCAACGACAATATAATATATTATCGACATTTTTATGAGGAATAAATTAATTTTCAAAATAAAATATAGCCTATGTTACTCGCTGATATTGTAGCTTTATATTGGCGAAAGAATTTTTAAAATCGGTTCAGTAGTTTTTGAGTTAATCCATTACAAAAAAAATCAAATCTTTCCTCTTTATAATATTAGTATAGAAGTATAGATAACTTACTGAAATACAAAAATACTTGGCAAATGTATTTTCATTCTTCCTTATTTTTTAAAATTACGTAAAGAACTTTCCTGTTTCTAGTATTGTTGAAAGCAGAGGGTGAACCATATTTTAAAATAAATTATCTTATGAGATAAAACAAATATAAATATTTTGTCCTTGAAGCTCATTTTATTGTTGAAATCTCAGAAGAAAACATTGATTAGTATTGGCAGCGCGGGATATATAGTAATAATTTCTTGCAAGCATATAATAATTTCCTCCATTTTTTGCATTTATTTTGACGTTCATCTTGATTTAGGAATTTAGAAATTTCTTGCAAACATCTAAATATTTCCTCCGTGTCTAAATTATTGTTGACGTTCATCTTGATGAAAGGATTGTGGTAATTCTTTGCAAACATCTAAATATTCTCTCTATGTTTGCATTAATTTTTAGGTTCATTTTGATGAAGGACTATAAAAATTCCTTGCCAATATATACATATTATCTCCATACATATTTTAATTTTGAGTATCCTTGCGCGTTAAGCTTGATGATGTATAGTTAACAGTTTTTTTTGCAGACATCTAAATATTTCTTCCATGTCATGTGCGAGTGTGAGATCTTTTAAGTTGTACCCGTCTTCCAGAAACTTAATCTCTACAGTTCAGCGATTTATGAGTGAAATTTCTTAGAAGAGGAGGATGTTGTAAGATAAAATTATTGTTTGGATTAACTTTATAACCTGGTTATCTTGTGCGAAATTCTCAATCGTTCATCGACATCGTTTAACAACTAGGATATAAACATTTATTAGCAACACGATGAAATTTGCACCTTAATTGGTTTGGTATTATTATTTAATATATTATTAAGTTGGCTTATCTAAGAAATGTGTTATACATAAAAAGTAATGGAATCTATTTCTAGGAAGAGTATAGTAGTAAATTTAGTAGATTGTTAATTATTATTTGGGTAATTTTTTACAAATGAATCTGTGATCAAGTACATGTACTTAATTTACTTCCAACATATGGAAAGGGAAATAATTTAAACAGAATACATGCCATGAAAACCATTATATTTTGTATACACAATAATTTTGTTATATTAGGCCCATTTTAAAAGTTGCCAGGATGTACACTTCGCCGACGTTGTAAGGTAGCAACTTGTGTACTTGTGTACATGACAATGTTATCTCTCCAAACGCCAGGCAGTTTTTTAAAAATATCTAGTTAGTGAATAAATTTTGTTATTTAGTAATGTTTTAAAACTGTCAAAACAAGGATCTTATCCAGCTGCAACTATCATCTACTCTTAAAGGCCTACAGTCCAATGTGTTTACATCCAAATATTTATACTTTGTTTACTCTGACGAATTACACTATGGCTCTATCTCATAAGCTACGCCATGGTAGAAACAAGCAAGGTAAGGCTGCTTTCTTTCTGTGTAAGTGGAGTGTACGTAAATTATTAATTTGTATTAAGTAAAAATTAAAAAAACAGATAGGTTAAACAAAATAAAAATAACAAGCTTATTTAATAATAAACTGGAACACACGGTTAATAGCGTATTAACGCTAAGGAGTAGATATGACGAAGATGAGTTGATAGGACGTGCACCCGATTTGGCGTGAGGAGAGGATATATTATATTTTATTCACAATACATATTAAATTACATCCGGAATATATGTATTCAACTGCGCTAGTAATATAGGATAGTATTTAGAGGAAATGTAACCAAAGTGACGTAGAGGGAGAGTGGTAAACCATTTAGGAAAAAAACCGCCCTCGTTACACCCGTACGGGATTGAAACCCTGACTTCCCCATCACCAGAAAATTATACTAGATGAGCATGACGTTTTGTCCACGTGCCCACCGATGTGGGTAAATTTATTCCTCGTTGATTTAGAAAGCTACAGTAAAAATCAATAGATAGTCTTGTATGTCCTTGAAAAAGCATTCGTAATTGATTTCTGATTAGTTGATTGCACAAATAAAAGAAACTGTGAAATCAATTAAACTGTATTAAATATAATTTGTTCGGTTACCTCGGTGAAACAAAATCTCAGAAGTTGACGAAACTTAAAGAAAATAACTGTGAAGTCAATGTGATCTTCCAAAAGTCCCAACTTAAGCTGATTATTGGTAGAGAGATAAGTTGCTCAATACAAGTCATGCTACTTACCAGGAATGAAGCCAAACTTTCCGCAGACAAAAAAAACACAGCTTTATAACAATATTTGTATTTACTTTTTCACTATGTCTTACTACACATTCAAGCTATACGTATTTATGTACTAATTACTCTAGCGGGTTAGGGACGAGGAAGGTTTAATTTAGAGGAAGTGTACACGCATTTGTATGGTGGAAGGGTGGAAAGCAATTTAGGTAAAACCACAATGAGTACACCCGACCAGGATTTGAATCCCGATATCCCCATCAACGGCGGTTTAGTCTACTAAGAGAATGACCATCCAGCCAACTTAATATTTGTTAATTTTTAGTTATTTGGCAAATATTATCGTCTAAAACTTTTGAGAATTAATGGTACAGACGACTGTGCGTACTCATCTTCAAATACAACTCTTGTAAAAATAATTTTATTTAATATTTTGAAGGACTTTTTTTGTCTTGTAACAACCAATACAGCGGATGCATGCAATTATTTAGATATATCCAAAACGTAAAATTTCTCCAAGAACCACTTGTAAAATCTATGTTTAATCAATGACCTGAGAAATTAAATTGTCATAATACCTCAGTTCATAAATTAGAGATAATTATACTCCAGTAAGCCCTTCCATGCTACCCCGAGGGCTAATTCTGGAGCAGATGATATTGAAACTGGTCGAAAAAGATGAAGCTTGCCAAGAGGAGTCACTCCCGCATGGACAGCCAGGCACATAAACTCTCAAACTATCCCAATATGGATATTTTATAAGTTATTATGTCATTTAGTTTGGAAGAAATCTAACGCTTCTCTGTTATTCTTCTTCTTAAGTCAACAACCCGAAGGTTACTTTGATGCGATTCCTATCTATCTGCAACTGAGCATGCACTATGCCCTTTTGTTGGTTAGTGCTGTCTGCGCCATCTGGTAGAAATACCACGTGCTAGGGGAGTTCAGGATGTGATGTGATTCCCCGTTGCATTCCACACTTAATTTATATAAGCGAGAGAGAAAGGGTCTACCAATTTTACCGGGAAAGGTATCTGCATACACCTTCCAGGGATCTTTTACATGCCAAAATCGACATGGGACCAGAGGATTTACTTTCCCTTCGAAAGATTTTTATCATTTAAAAAAGTATATCGACCCCAGCTGGATTTTGAACCCACGAACATCGGGGTCTTGAGGCAAGCCCTTTACCACAAGACCGTTGAGGTCGGTCGACATTGTTTATTTATGAACAATTAATTATGCTAGCGTTAGCTTTGTCTCATTTTATTCGATTTCATGAACTCTTCTTTAATCCGGACAGATAACTTCCCTTGCTTGATTTTACTATGGCGCAGCTTATGATATAGGGACATAGTGAGATACAAGGTATGAATGGTACTTTTCAGGGTGGACTGAGTATCAATAATTTTATTGTCGCTGAACTAGCGTCACCATAAAGCCTACCTACCTCCGAGTCACCGATGACTCCGGTATCAACGATAGATCATTGTAGCCGATAATTTACACATTTGCACCACACACTCTGCCTTAAACTATGAGTGATTAATGGCCATGAGCAAGGGACAAAACATGGATAGCTCAGTGGTAGAGCAAGCCAAGGGTCCATGTGTCGTATTATCAATTTTACCAATAACCCGCTTCAGTGGCCGAATGATCTAAGGCGTCACTCTGGTGTTAGATTGACCTTCTGAAGTTGAGAAGGTCAGGGTTCGTATTGTAGACGAGTCTACTGAGGGCGGTTTTTCTTAAATGGTTTCCTACTCTCCTTCCACACAAATGCAGGTATATTACCTCTAAAGCACTTCCTTCCTCATCTCTACCCCATTAGAGTATTTATCATATAAGCTAAGCGTGAAATCTAAAAAGTAGTAAGACGCGGTGATTAATAAAATTACAGATATATTTATTTAATTGTTAATACACTGAGTACAAATGCAGGCACAGCTTTTAAGAAATGAAAATTTGGAGACATTGGTAGATATAGAAGCGAAGAGCTCCATCCACTCGTCGATTAACTGGAATATAGGATATAAGTGCGATTTTCTGCACCCTTCAGTTGAACAACAACAAGAATGGTATAATTGAAATGGTTTTCAATTTTTTTTTTTTTCAATTTTGCTATATTTAAAAAAAAATTAAACAGTTAGACTGGTTTAAATTCCACTATTTTTTTTAATGAACTGAACTGAACTGCGATGAGACACCTGGCTCGAGATGTATTGTCAACTTTTTTTTTATCAGCGCGTCTTCTACCTGTTCAGGTTATACGCATATATATGACTAGATAGCTGTTGCCCGCGGCTTTGCTCGCGTGGAAGTTGATTATATACAAATACGAGAATATACATATGTATTTACAGATTAATTTAAAATATTACGTTACGTTGATGACCATAACTTGACCTCAGATCAAAAATAATGCAAGTCCGATAGAAACTTTCACCCCCTTTTTCATCCCTTATTAAATAAAATTTCCAAAATTCCTGAAACACGTATTTATTTGGTTTACGTCAATAAACGAAATACAAAATTTTGTTTATGTAACTTTCAAAATGACGGACTTTCATACATATTATCATACATATCATCTCCTATTTTGACCCCTTTGGGGTGGAATTTTCTAAAATCCTTTCTTAGTGGGTGCCTACATAACAAAATGAATATAGGCCTACAGTCCGAATTTCATGCTTGTAGCCTTGATAGTTTGCGCTCGGCGATGATGAATCAGTCAGTCAGTCAGGACATGTTATTTTATAAGTATAGATAATTAATCTAATGGGGTAGTGATGAGGACGGAATCATTTCAGAGGTAGTCTACCCTTATTTGGGTGAAAAAAGAAAGGGAAACCATTTAAGAAAAACCAACCTCAGTAGACCCAACCGGGATTCGAACCCCGATCTCCCCGTCATTTGCAGGTAAATATAACACAAAAATGACGCCTTAGATCATCCGGCAACTGAAGCGGGCTATTACAAACTTTATTATTATTATTATATTTAGCACCGCGTCTTACTACCCGTTCGGTTTATACGCTTTAAGTACTAATTACGCTAATGGACTAGGAATTGGGAAGGTTTAATTAGAGGAAGTGAACCCGCATTTGCGTGGAGGGAGAGTGGAAAACCACTTAGGAAAAACCACCCCCAGTTCACCCGACCGAGATTCGAACCTCGATCTCCCCGTCCTAAGCAGTCGAGCTCAACACGACATGCGCGTTAACCAACTACGCCACCGAGGCGGGTTATTACAAATTTAATGACAGATTATCCGTGGGAGTGAGGGAAGGGGGATGGAGGCATTATCTTAAAATTAAGTAGCATTTAAATTTTCAATCAAAATTATATTACAGATGATTGATAGCCAAATACAGTTTAAAAAACACCAGTTTGTTCTCCATGATTACAAAGTGTTAGTTAAATGGTGTGTCAGAAACATACACATTGTTATGCCCAAACTTCATGCACCCACCCCTCCCCTCCGATCATTCGATAAGAACTTCACAAACATAAATCTTAACTCGTTGAACGCATGTTATTCTCCAAGCAAAACGGTTTAGGATCGTTCTATCGACGATATCTATGACACTTTTCTCAATATTTTGTATAGTTAGTATTTCATAGGAAGGACTTTATATTACAGCTAGAAAAGTTACTAAATCTACTTTCATGTATTCATACGCCAAGTTATGTTATCTACTACTGTCACTTTTAGTAAATATTTTCAATGCCTATAAATTAAAACTAATAATGTAGTAAAATGTTATCAATGTTGACAGCAAAACATATCTATTTATTAAAAGGTTTCTTCTATTTAAATTGGACTGTAGCTTATTTTGCAACGTGTTAATGTTTGTAAAGTGAGCTGGTGCGTGTAACTAGACGATGGGGTAATTGTTCAATCATGACGTTAGATATGGGCCAAGTCGTTCACGCTTTGTCTCTTTACCTACCTCACCTCACCTCACCTCACCACATCACGCCTGGCTCTTTCTGAACGTCCAACTTTGTGTGGTCTACTTGCATAACACACCCTCGCATACTCATCAACGACACAAATTGGGACATAAACGCGGCTACCCCCTTCGGCAGTCGAATGGTAGGTGACCTTGCGGTCTAGGGGTAAGGTGTCAGACTTCTGTGTTGGGGTCCGGGGTTCAATCCTCGGTCCCGGCACAGATTTATCTGATTTCCAAACCCTTCCTCCACCTCTGACAAGACATCTTGTGAATTCTTGTGAATGTGGGGAATGCCAGGCCTCCACCGTGGTTCGGATCCCACGTTAAACTGTAGGTCTTCCATTTCATCTCACAATCACCCTTCCATTACACATTAGCGTAAGTGTGTATAACCCGAACGGGTAGTAAGACACGATGCTAATAATAATAATAATAATAATCGAATGGTCTTAAGGCAGCAGCGTTTGATGAAATTGTCTTGTTATGAACAGTTAACGGAACAACGACTCAAACTCGAGTCTTTAGGATTCGAACCAGCTGTTTTAACATTTTAGTCTTGAATGAAGTTGAATTTCCTCTCGTATTTACAAAAGTATATGATTTAGTTGTCGACAAAAAATCATTTCCTCTCGTATTTATAAAAGTATCTTAATTAGTTGTCGGCAAAAAGCAATTTAAAGGTGTATTTATGTTTGTATTTTAAAAGAACCTTTTCGTCTCTTCAAAAAATTTGTTGAGTGTTTTTTTAAATCGTTCACTTGGTTTTTACGTGTTGGATCGTGTTGGTTGGTTAGTTAACCCATCAAATCTGAAGGGACAGGTTGAGGCGGGTGAATACTCTTACCCTTCATTTACACCCTATAGGGTAGTAGGCTTACCTTGCATTATTCCACTATGATGTAACTTATTAAGATAGGGTCATAGTGTAATCCGTCAAGGTAAGACTGCTGGCTTTCAGGGTAAATTGAGTGCACGTTGCCCATCAAAATATATTTTTGTTTGAAATAATTAATAAACTCGAGAGATGGTGCATCAGTTTTGCAATTTAAGATATCTTGAATCTGTAAATCAAAAACCACATTTACTTGCCCATGACTGTACATAAATAGTTAGGAAGGTAAAGAAAGGGACGGGGTGGGAGTAGGGGAGGTGCAAGGCTAATGGAAAGGTCGTGATTGTGAAACGCCATTTCTATAAGATCTCTCTGGAAAGTTGATTTTAGTTTGAGTAAACTATCAACTTAACACATATTGATTAAATTGCATTCTAATTTAACGCAGTACAAAAGTTGACTCATGTGTAGCAGAATTTTGGTATGAAGAATCTTATCTGAAAGCTAACTACGTGCGAAAGAGGGTTATTTCTATTTTAATACTACTTACTGTACGATGTTGTAGACAAGTTCTGGTGATTTCATGATTATATTGAATACGGTAGTGATAATAGAATATATTTTTCTAATCTTTACTTTATTTACACCCCTCGGACAGTGACTTTCCCTGACAATATTTACTGAAAGTGAGTAGCGTGTGTTTACGAAAGTAATGCAAAAAACAATAATTGGAAGTATGTGCGAGAACCTTCCATGGAATAAATCTTATTAAAAAATTACTGCATAATTGTGTTCGTTCTCCTGAAAAATATATTAATTCTAATATTACAATCACATGTCCAAAAAATCGAATAAAATTAAACGGTTATTGATGTTATGGATTACCGAGTGTTTTTTTAGCAGCGCGTCTTACTATCTGTTCGGGTTATACGCTTATGTACTAATTACGCTGATGGTTTTAAGGATTAGAAAGGTTATATTTAGATAAAGTGAACCTGAATTTGCGTGGAGGGAAACTGTAAATTTATTTTGGAAAAACCTCTCTCAGTATACCCGACCGAAATTAGAACATCTATCTTCCCGTCATCAGCAATCTATTCTACTGCGAGAGTAGCGCCTTAGACTATGCAGGTCACCGAAGCTGGTGTTAAATAGTGTTGTTGCGAGTGTAGTGATTTGTTAAAAAATCAGTGGATGCTAATATTGGATTAAGTTTGCGTTTACGGATTGAGGCCTTGCAGGTACGGAAATTCTTTGGTCAACGGTGCAGGATCTATTTTAAGATTCTGGTAGGAAGGACCGCATCTGACAGTTACAAAAGTTACTAAAACTACAAATCTATTTCTATAATCATTTCGAAGATAACTGCATAAAATCAAACCGTTTCTAAATACTGCAGGGTTTTGGATAATTTGTAAGCTTTAAGCGATACGTTTGAAAAAACAAAGAAGACAATGTGTAACAATTACGCAGAGATAAAAGCAATACCAAGAGTTTGTTTAGCCTTTATAAGTGTTATTATTTATTAATATAGTCTTATTCAATTCAGTTCAAGTTTTCTTATATTATATAGCTAGTTTCCACTTTTCAGTAGCAATTTTATTAGACAAATGTAGACCTCTATTACGATATTTATAAAATATTATTATTAGCACCGCGTCTTACTACCCGTTCGGGTTATACGCACTTACGCTAATGTGTAATGGTAAGATGATTGTGAGATGAAATGAAGGACCTACAGTTTAACGTGGAATCCGAACCACGGTGGCGGCCTGGCCTTCCATTTATAAAATAATTCCAATAATAAATGCCAATACAATTTATTATAATCTAAAATTACACTT
>CABFVZ010000280.1:214460-243122 GCA_902151445.1 Timema monikensis | reverse complement strand
GGGGGGGGTGATTTATTTTATTGAGGGGGCCCACTCACGGGCCCATTACTACTTAGTTACGTCTCAGTTTATATGCGTTCACTCCGAACGGTAGCAGTCTTACCTTGACGAACTATACTCTAACCCTATCTTATCAGCAGGGTGCCAACCTTAATTACTTAAAAACTGTCCAAAAATTTCCTATAAAATATTCAAAAATTACTTTATAATTACCAAAAACGGCCTAAAAATATGAACAAAAACTCTTAATGATTGCACACGACTGACTGAGTCAAACACTCAAGTTACTAACCAAATATAATACATATATTTGCGAAAAGCCTTAAGCAAATAAACACTTGCCTTCTGCTAAATATAGCACTGATTTACAAATACATGCTTCAGAAGTAATAGCCACCCCCTCTCGACGCAGCCCTCTCAAGTCTATTATTATTATTATTATTATTATTATTATTATTATTATTATTAACATCATGTCTTACTACCCGTTATGTTATACGCACTTACGCTAATGTGTAATGGTAGGGTGATTGTAAAATGAAATGGAGGACCTACAGTTTAACGTGGAATCCGAACCACGATGGAGGCCCGGCATTCCACACATTCACAAGTTGTGATTAATACACGTCTTGTCAGAGGTGAAGGAAGGGTTCTCTCCAGTCTAGTTGCAGTCTCACCAGGAATGTGTATTATACAGCCATGCTTACAAAGAGGATACAATAAAGCCTATATTATCTTCTCATTTCACCCACTGTGTGTTGGGAAAATGTATGTTTGAGTATTTATGGATTCATAAAATATCGATGGTATTAAAAAAAAACTTATTCAAGATACATGACAATCAATGACCC
The DNA here is from genome assembly GCA_902151445.1 of Timema monikensis. Classification (NCBI taxonomy): domain Eukaryota; kingdom Metazoa; phylum Arthropoda; class Insecta; order Phasmatodea; family Timematidae; genus Timema; species Timema monikensis. Next base: position 242,271 of record CABFVZ010000280.1, on the reverse strand, counting down.
AAAAATGATGCAAACCGAGAAAATATGACCATGAGCATTGTCAGTGATATACCCTAAAAGAGATGACATGTCATCAAAATCCGGGGCCTGTCATACCACAGTGGAGTAATGCAAGGTAGACTTGCCACCTTACAGGATAAACGAAGGATACACCAATTTTAGCTAGGCAGCTAGATAATCTAAAAGCCGATATAACTGGAAACTTATTTCACTGCCCCTTCTTTTGAAGGGTTAACGGCTCACACCATGTAAGGTGATCAATATCAGTATAAAAAGCTCTCTCAGACATAAATAACTACGGCATCGTTGAACACAATACCCAGTGGCTTGAGAGTTAACTGCTCCGTATACATTTTTTTCTAGACAGTTTAAGGCGTGTTGTAACTGGTTTCAACCAACATAGATACCGTTACAATATGTCTTCAGGTGTGTGTGTGTGGATGTTCCTACAACCTGCATAAGGTTTTGGTTTCTTATTAACATGTTCAATAAATCTGTTAGGGTTATTTATTTGGTTGGTCAAATTGTATCGAGTTGTTGTTGGGAAAACAAAATTTATACCATCCATCGTTATGGACACGACATATATAAAATAAATGTAACTTATCGTTGTTGTTTTTTATCGTCGCATCTAACTAACTACCTTTCAGGTTATATGCATCTAGGATAATTACCCTAATGGGGTATGGATGAGTAAAGGAAGCATTTTAGAGGTAATCTACCAAAATGTTCGTGGATGGAAACTGGGTAACCATTTAGGAAAAACTACCTTAAGTAGGCCCAACCAGGACTCTAACCCTGATATATCTAGCAACTATTATTATTATTATTATTATTATTATTATTAGCACCGCGTCTTACTACCCGTTCAGGTTATACGCACTTAAGCTAATGTGTAATGGTAGGTTGATTGTGAGATGAAATGGAGGACCTACAGTTTAACGTGGGATCCGGACCACGGCGGAGGCCTGGCATTCCCCACATTCACAAGTTGTCTTGTCAGAGGTGAAGGAAGGGTTTGGTAATCAGATAAATCTGTGCCGGGACCGGGGATTGAACCCCAGACCCCAGCACAGAAGTCCGACACCTTACCCCTAGACCACCAGGTCACCATCTATCAACTATCTACCATCTATCAACAGTCCAGTCTCACATGAGAGTTACGCCTTAGACCATTCGTCCAGTGAAACCGGTCGTATTATTATTATTACTATTATTATTATTGGTAGAATGCGGTCATTCTTGGAATTGGATATAGTACTTAGTGAGCCATTTTTTAAAAATCAATCTTATGGCCAAATGAACGCATTCACTAAATTAAAAATAAATGTTGCAACACAATCATACATAGTTTCTCTTATAGATTATTATAACTAGCAACAATATTTTTTTATCACCGCGTCTTACTACCCGTTTGGCTTATACGCGTATGTAGCCAATAAATTACGCTAATGTGTTGGGGGATGTGGCAGGTTGAATTTAAAGAAAGTGTGCTCGAATTTACTTGGACGTAGATTAGATAAGTATTTAGGGAAAACCAACCTTAGTACAGCGGACCGGAATTAAAACCCCAATCTCCCCATCATTGGCAGTCCAGTATGTTACGAGAATGACGCCTTAGACCATACGATCACCGAAGAAGGTGATAACATTTAAAAAAAATCCGTTATGAATAAATTACACTTAAATTAATTTTTCCCTGAAAACAAGTAAGTTATGCAGTGTTATTTATCGTTGAAATACTGCCCAGAAATCTAGTCTGAACAAAATTGCATATCCTTTTTTTTTAGAAAGATCTCGAGCTTTCAAAAATCAGTTCTCAGTAGGGATAAAATGGAAATCACTATATGACCAAGTAACATATAAATATCAAATGTGAACGAAATTCATCAAACCGTTTCGGCTGTGGTCCCGGTTATAGACCGACCGACAGATTTGTAAGATCGCCTTTTTTTTTTTAAACTACGGGGCCACAAAGAATGTCAAAATTATAATCTTAAAGTAGGAAATTTTAGGGATTACAATACTTTCTATAAGACTATTTAATAAAGTAATATGTATTAAGGGCTTCATACAAATTGGAATGAAAACATATTTTTACAAATAATTACTTTGGAAACTATCACGGATGTTGTAACATTCTATTTTCAACTCGTGTGTGTGGAAACTAAAATCAGCCAAACACTGTCATATTGTATAATTACGTCACTTCCGATTTATCGCACATAAAGGTCACACCTCATTGTGTAGCCATACGTGTACGAGAACTGTTGCAGATGTACGGACGTATGTGTTCATATGTTACAAGGATGACACAAGATTCATAGCGTCATTTATTTCCTTTGTTACACGATTAATCATGGCTAATAATGTTTTAGTTCTAACACAAAGCTCAATTTATTTTATAAAGTATAAAATAGCAAGGGGAAGTCTTAATATAAACTTTGCTACCACGGCTAAGGCCTTTAAGGTAGGAGTGTAAGGGACGAGAGAAAAGGGCAGTATTTTTGCAATTTGTATACCAAAACATTGTTTTTGGCCGAAATGAATAAAATATTGCTCCGCTACAAAACATAAGTTCAATTTTCTTTACGTGGTGATATATACAGTTGTTTAATATATGTAATGAGCATAGCGGCATAAGATGAGAAACTTTTTAAATTAAGAGAAAATGTCATTAAATTCCAGAACACCTTTGACAGATATTCAACAACTGTTGATATCACCATATGAAGAAAATTAAACTCTACGTTTCTAATGGAGAAATACTTTATTTATTTGGGCGAAAAAAAAAAGTGTTGCTATAAAAACTGCAAAAACACTGACCTTTTCTCGCGTCGCCTACACTCCCAACTTAAACAGTACAAATAAATGGACAAGACTAACAGATCAGCACTGTCTTACCGAGGTATACCCCTTCAGTAAGTCTTGTAGAGAGCACACATTAGTGGGAACGCAGGAAAAGGTGTTAGTCAAGTTTAGTCTAGTTTGACAGTGACGGGGGAGGTCTAAGCTCGATCCCCGGCCTGGTTAACTGAGCAGATCTTCATAAATAGTTTCCCACTCCTCCTCTACGTAAATGCGAGTACATTTCTTGAAAATTCTACCTACTTCATATATCCCGTCACCGCAAAAGGGCAGGTAACCCGGACACGTAGAAAGTGAATCTTGAAACACACACACATACAAAAAAAACTTTTACTGTCCAATTTTAGTAGGAAGAGCCTTTTAGATAATATAAACTTTTTTTTGCCAACAATGATAACATTTTAATATTTTTTAATAATATTAATTGGTAATGTAATAATATATTACTGCTATGTTAAAGGTATTGATAATATCTATCAAAAGTAACGGCTGCAGAACACAAGACTTGACGTATGAATACGTGAAAGAAGATCTAATGACTTTTATAGCTTTCACATAATGTTCTTTCTATGAAAATTGTACTGTAGAGACGGCGTGTTTTTTTACTGGACAAAGAAAGTTTTAAGCTATATTAGGTTTTTTAAGGTTGAAATTATAGTAAGTGTACCCTCATTTGCGTGAAGGAAGAGTAGGAAACCATTTAGGGAAAACTACCCTCAGTACACAAAATCATGATTCGAACCCCGATCTCCCCGTCATGGACAGACAGTCCAGTCTATTGCGAGAATGATACCTTAGAGTAGACCATTCGGCCTTTGAATTATGTTAAATCACAAATCAATAATTAATCCTTATAAAATGATATATTTTAACATCGTTAGCTTTTTTTATATTTTAAGAGCAATAGAAATATTTATCGAGCTATTTATGTAAGCAAGTCTGGGTTCTATTCGGGGTGACTTCAATGGCCAAGTAGAAACGAAACTTTAAAATAGACCAAATTAATTTATACGGAATTATGTGATTAAATACATCTGAAGTCTTTTAAATCTAGAAAATAACACTAAAATAATTAAACTTTCTTGGTATTAATGTTATTAAAGTTATTAATACTAGTATTGTTTTTAATATATACGTGATCACACTGCCCGACACCTTAGCTTAGTCGGTAGCGTGTCTGTCTACTGAACTCTAGGTCGTGGGTTAGATTCCTGGAATGGTCGAGAACTTTGTAATTGGTGAAATGTGAGTTTCTCCTGATGCATGAACGGCCAGGGAATAGATGTTGTGTATGTTCTAGATTTAAGTTAATTTATAAATAATGTGCTGATATAATCAGTTGGTTCAGAAAGTTAACGTTAAATACCTCAAGTAAATAAAATGAAAATTGGTAATATTGGTATATCTTCCTCACTAGATACGTTGTTATAAAATACTGTAGAATGGTCAATTAATTCTTAAAAAAAAATATTTTTTAAAATTTTCAGTTCACTGATTATTTTAAGATTCTTAGGGAAATGACGACAAAAAATTATTATGAAATGATTCAACAATAAATCTCTTAGGTACAGCACAATTTTCATAGAAAGGGCCTTTTAGGACAAACAGAAAAGTAGAAAAGTAACTGAATTTACCTTCACCCAAATACGTCAGATCATGTGATATAAAGCTGTCATTTTTTAAAAATATGATCAATACCTATAACATAACAATAGATATAGTTAAATTTTATCAATTTTGGCCGCATAAAATAGGTTTGTATTTTATAAAATCTCCTTTCTATGAAAATCGGACTGTAGTATGATTTGGGTGAAAAGGAACTTATAGAAAATAAAAACCTATTTTCTTGCGGTCAACATTGATAACATGTTACTATACTATTAGTATTATTTTAAGATATCTCTCTAGAGTGACAGCTTCAGATCACATGACCTGTCATATGAATAGGTGAAAGAAGAACTAGTAATTTTTATATTTGTAAGAAAAGGACCTTTATATGAAACTTGTACTCTTAGAATGGCAATCCCACTGTATCTCACTACGTATGATTGCTCTAGCTATAACAGATATCTGGAGCTACGAGTAGAAACTTGGTCATTCATTCAAGGGATTTACCTTTGACGTTTCAAATTGCGTTTTCACACAAATCAAGTAATACTATAAATAGAGTGTGATGCTTACGGTAGAGTTCCATGGTCTTCTTCTGAAACGCCTCATGGATTCTTCTTCTGAAACGCCTCATGGATTCTTCTTCTGAAACGCCTTTAACCTCAACCAATGACAAAGAAACGTCAATAAAATAATCTGCACTTCACGCTAAAATAAGAAAGTCATGTTTAAAAAAAAAGAGTCCCAAGGTTCGCTACGTGGAACCCTGTCTGATAGGTAGTGACATCACTCTCCATCGAAAACCAACACAAATTAAGTGCACATTGAACAAGAGGTAATAGTTGGAAAGTAAAAGTTGTACACATAAAATATTTAATCTGTGTATTAACCGGGACTAATTCAGGGCAAACGGATACAGCTTGAGCATCAACGAGATTACACAGTTGTTTTTTTAAGACATCATAGCTGAGTCGGAAGGAAATCTCCCCGGTTATATAAGGTTTCCGGAATCATATCTGAGCGAGGGCATAAAATGTATCGCTGAGAAAATGTGATTTGCTTTCTCTCATTAAATGCTAAAATTAACGATCGAGGTTGTTGTAATAAAATTATAATTAATTTAAACTATTTCAATAGTTGACAAGTTGAGTTTGGAGCTAAGGAATAAACTGATGAAAAACGTTACATTTGGAGCATCGCGATGCATGGAACAGAAACTTGGACTCTAAAGAAGATAAAAAAAAATCTTTGAGAGATTTGAAATGTGGTGCTGGAGAAGACCTGAGAAGATCAGGTGGACAGACAGGGTGACAAATGAAGAAGTCCAACTCACTGAAATTGGCATTATCATCAGTAGGTGTCGGGCAGTACTTACTCCCTTTTCACAAGTTGTTAAATTTTTTTTTAAAAAGTCCAGTTTTCTAACCAGATTCTCGCGTTTTGGCTCATTCAAGCTCATATTGCTTAGCGTTGAAAGTGATATTTGAACATTATTCATCCTGTTTTAACACATGAGGATGCCTACATTGGTAATGTCTTCTCCCCTCCCCCCCCCACCACCCTTCGGATTAAGCAACTTTCCTTCGTGTTGAGCCGAGTAAGAAAGCTGGTCATTTACCTCAAACAACGCCAAGCAGACAAGCGCGTTTGAATCTCGATAAAACACCAATTAGTTAAATTTAGTGTATCCGGTTATGAAGCCGGTTTAAAGTACGATTAGTCTTAATACTGTGCGAAATAGTGACGATTTTCACAACAAACAATAAAAATCGCATACTTCCTTAACAAGTGGCGAGTTTAGAAAAACAGCGGCTACTTGAATCGGTGATAATAATACCCTTCTCGCGTCCTGCAAATCTTGAATGGCGACAATGACAATTATTCTTACAACCTTTCGGGTTGTACGTATATGTACTGATTAAGTTAATGTGTTGGGGATGAGGAAGAATGAATTTAGAGGAGGTGTACCCGCATTTGTACGGAGAAAGAATGGAAAACCATTTAGGGGAAACCACCCTCAATACACGCAACCTGGATTCAAGCCAAGATCTTCCCGCCATAAATGGTCCAGTATATTAACGCCTTATATCATTCGGACACCGATACGAGTAAAGGCAAAGGAATATTCATAATAAGATATTTAAACTGGATCCAAGTAGTTAAAGAGGTTGGCCACACAGTATTCTGAGAGTAATAAATGCTTAGAAATAACCATCAACCTTTTTAATTTCAAAATTGAGTAAGTCAGTATTTGTGTAAAGTGCATTCCCACTTCTCTTTTTGTTTGATAAAGGCATCAATGCCAAAATATTACTCAATATGTGTTCAAATTAGTGTTTAAATGTAAGTTTAACTATTACTACTATTGCCATTTAGTTATATAAGTTTTTAAAAGTATTTTTACGATAAAAAAAATCTCTTCATGAGTAATCTTTAACCCATGAATTTGTCATGTTAATCTTTAAACAGTCCAAACTGCTGTTTCATGCGTTTGCAGTGACTAGTCCCAGTATCATCCATCCTGACGCTGAACAAGCAAATTGCTGAGCATATATGATGATGACCTCATGGAGATTGATATTTCAACATATGGCATGGTTAATGAACTCAATTTCTCGTGTATACGAATTATTGAGAAAGTATTGCGAGACAGAAGAAATGTATATCGAGATTTTGATGAAAAATAACTAAAGATGGGTTAATGAGAAAGTATTGTGAAACAAAAGAATTAATGTATATCGAGATTTTGATGAAAGTTTACTTGAGATGGGTTTAGTCCTATTTTTGTTCGAATCAGAATCTTACATTTTATTTTTATTTCTAAAGCTATTTAGTAGATGTTGTTTAAAAATATGTATGTGTTTTTGTTACTCTCCCAACTACACCAATCTGCATTATTCCTTTTACGAACTCCGACAAATGTGTTTTTATCTACCTGTGAACTTTTTTAGAGCCTGGGTGATAATTAATTAGTATTTGGAGATATTTTGATCCTCTTCCGGTTCTCCTTTTTAGATCATTGTTTTTATCTAAAGCCACTTAAAATAGGCTTAACCTACTAGCAACTGGGGTACTGAGTCACTTGAACTTCATTTGTTCAGGGATTACTTCCAGGCTAGGAGACTTCATCCTCACCGGGATTCTAACCAACAATGTTTACCTTAAAGCTCTCAACGATCTTGACCATAGCTTGAGTACTCACGTTGTAAGGACCAAGCATGATAGGGTATGATTTTGGTAGGAAGAGCCTTTTAGAAAATACCAACTTATTTTTGCAACCAACATTGATATCATTTTACTAATTATATAAAATAAAGCCCATTCCCGGTGATTGAAATTACGACACAAAGGCTGAATCAATTTTGACAAATTAACACATTTTAAAGGTAGAGGCCGACTAAAATAGTAGTTTCAAACGAAAACTCTCTTTTCCTAGCTAATTTTCCATATTTTACTTCCGTGTGGGCAGTGGCTCGTCTGTACAATCATTCATTGTTTACATCACCATGGAAACCCATATTTGTACATGATTATACATCGGTAAGAAGAGAGAAGTGCCCTCTAAGTGTAAGGAAGTGTTATATAGGGCGTACTTTGTACCCATTGTCACAAATGCAGTCGTAACACGGACAATGAATGTAATAGAGACTAGGAAAGTGGAGGCCATGGGAATGAAGTTTGTGAGGACCATGTTAGCTGTCACGAGGGGAACATGGTTAAGAATGAGGCTATCCGGGAAAGAGTGGAGGTACAGGGAGTACATGAGATAGTGGAGGAAGCAAGACTGAGATGATATGGGCGTGTAATGCCAAAGAAAATGTTGTAAATGAAATAATGTATGTAGGGAAAATACCACGAGGAAGGCCAAGAAAGAGATAAGAAGAGCAGATAATAGAAAATGATCAAGTGAGAGAAGAATGGAGGAAATTAAATGAGGAAGAGTGGTGTAAGAATGGAGGAAGATGGAGGCATTTTACTAAATCGTACCCGGCCACAGGCTGTAAACAGTTGTTGATGATGATGATGTATATCGATAAAGAAAATATTTTGTTTGGTTAAAAAATAATAACAGCTCATTTATTACTTAAGTGGCATGGTGCAAAAAAAAAATATATATATACACACACACACATATATATATATGTGTGTATATACATGCCTTTCTAGGTCTTCGGTATGGTCTATTCGCGTATTATATAATTATGTATCTTCATCATTTATAAATTATACATTCTTAAACTCAAAGGTATGGAAAGAACGGATTTTTTTTGCAAAGAGTGTTTTTGACTTAATCATGTGGTAATGTCGGTATCCGAGAATTACTATTGAATCTGTATATCAAAAGTGAAAGCTGCATATCATTAGACTTGACGTATAAATACGTGTAAATGGCTCTAGTAGCTTTTCTAACTGCCAGATAAGGTCCTTCCATATAAATTGAACTGTATTTTGGCTACAATTAAATAAGTTTGTGTCGTGGTTCCAGGACGAGGAAATATTGCTTGATATAATTAGTTCCCACTACCTTTGTACTTTCACGACGACCCAAATGTTGCTCAGAGCTCATCTGTTTCACAACTATCCCCCCCCCCCCTCACCTCAATTTATATAAATAAAGTAATTTTATATAACTTGTCAAAGTCACAAGTTATAGCCACGGAAATGGATGAATCCGAAGCTACTTTTAGATATTTTTTAACTGGCGTAAAAAGACCAAAGTCACCGTGTACGGGTTATACCATACCAGGAACTTTACGCTGCGCGAGTGAGCACAATGGCCAATGAACTATCTGTTCAGAGAACACACAGAAGAAAATAAATATAATTTCATATCCCAATGGCCGCAGAAAAAGTGGTACCTTGTGGTGGACTCGACTGAGCGTAGTCCAATTTTATAGGAAGAAACATTTTAGAAAATACAACTATATATTTTTTTAGCCAAAATTTAATATATTTTATAAAAGTTTAATGATTTTTTTATCGGTATTGATAATAATCAATCAAAAGTATCAGGTGCAAATTAAATTATTTGACGTATGAACGAAAGAAAATAGTTCTAGTAACTTTTCTAGAGATTAGATAAGGTCCTTCTATGAAAAGTAGATTGAAGCTGAATCTTGTTTCGAAATATTGGCTCTAAGGTTCTAATTTAAGTCCTTGTTTATCCATACACAGAGCCGCCCCAAGGGGCGAGCGAGATGGGAGACTGCCCGGGGCGCCGGGCTCTAGGGTGCGCCACGCCACCAATGTAGTCTTGAATTAAAAAACCTACAAATAATGATCTTAACAAAAATTATTCATTGCTCAGCTATATTAGATATTGTACTAGTTTTCTTTGCAGTTTATTACGATTTGTATCCTTGTTAGACCCAGTGGGCACGAACATAAGAAATTCAACCATCTTGCATTGAGTTCCTTTCAAGTTTATAGGACGTTAAAGAGGACGGGGCGCATAAACATTCGCCCGGGTTCAAAATTATTATGCTCGAGGCGGCCCTGTCCATACAGTACTACTTCCGTGAATCACGTAACCTGGTGTTTTATACAAATTATTTACCTTAGTTGCCACTATTTTTTTTAAAGAACAAATTTCCCATGTTTTATAGAATTTCCAGAAGGAATTCCCATATTTCCAGGCAGCTTGGATTGAAGAAAATAGCAATAAAATTTAGTTTTATATCAACCTTACTAAGTGTGAGGTAATGTAACTTGTGTAAAACAGGGATATAAGATTGATGGAGAAATACATCTTCTGTCGTTTCACAGCCCTTGTTTATGGGGTAATAAGACTTGTTTAAATAATCGTGTTTAGTTATTCACTTCACTTTTTCGTTCATCCAAAGCTTTCAGTTAAATGTCCCGATCTGATCATTATTAAATTATTTTTACTAGATCTCTCCAAATTCACTCCGTTTTCCAGGTGTTTCAATCTCGGTTACATGAAATAAAATATACTTATAAATTTATAGAGAAATGGGCATTTTTGGGACAAAGTAAAACAGTCCTATTATTAAAATAATTTGTTTATAAAAAAACATGATATATTTTTCAGTAAAATAAAGTAAAACCAGTCAGTCTGTCATGGTTTGTATAGGTACTAAATTAAAACGAGGTGGTTGGGGCTTTGGGCCATATTTACATAAAATTCAAAATAATATTTGTCTCCAACATAGATTCGACCTAGAGTCTCTAATACTTGGCCGGTCAGCTAAATGCCTCAAAATAAATTTCAAGCAGAGACGAAGCTGACAGTTATTAATCAACAGAAAAATTTTAACAATTCAAATATCAAGCGAAAGTTTGTTCTTTAATAAAGTTGCCAGAATTTTTTTTTTTCTTTATTACATCGATATTTTTATTCCAGAATACTTATGTTCAGAGCTTTGTGGTGACCGTGGGCATTACGTGTTTTTCGATTTTTCTTGAATTTGCAACATTTTCTTTACATTTTGATGAGCATGAAATCTACAATTTGTAAAAAAAACTATATATTGACGCTAATTTTCTTGTATGTTTCGATAGTTTTAAGTTTGTGTAAAAAGAATAATTTTTTTTTACATTGTCTGCGAACTTGTAGTAAACTATTTATCGACGGACGCGATAAGCGGATGTGTGGAAAGAACACAAATCATTCACTGTATTGTTTCAAGAATTGAAAACATAAACAAATAGTTGCATATTGGCTTGGGACGTGACACGCATCAACGTAATTTCCCACAAAATATATTATATCCTCTAGTTTTGATAAAAAGAATAACATACAAGTCCTTATGTCCTTATGTTACTTTATTGCTCTAACATGGATTATATAGTATGATTTTTGTAGTGAGAAAAACTTTTAGAAAACACTTTTTTTTTTTGCAGTCAGCACTGATAACATTTTACAAGGCGCTGAGGCAAGTTACCAATGCCCGGAAACCTCACGTTATTTCAAAAATTGTTTGTTATTTAAAAATATGATTCACCCCAAAGTAGAGATTAGATATATCCCTATGGTTAAAAAAACCTTTACCTTTTAGTTTTTTAATTTAAAAGGGAATTATTAAAAGGAGAAATGAGCTCACTTAATTACAGTTTACGTGAAATTTCATAGTTCAGAGACCAATGAGAATTACTAGAAACATAGATCTAGATTTCCCCAAACAATTAAATCATGCTTTTATAGGATAAAAACAGATATTTTTAAGATAACTGATTAATGTTTTTGTGATTTTTTTTTCAAGTTTAAGAACTGGTATTCTCATAAGAAATACACCAATGGAAGGACACACTCCTTCAAGTAAATTGCGAAGCGGGTTGCATCTTAGCTTGACGCAGCTAAGCACTCAAGCACTATCACACTTAGACGCCAATGCATGAAAGAGAGGAAAGACAATTAGTATTTTACACTGCGAGGCCTTTAGTTTACCTGCTGATAGCTCTCCCCCTCTTCTGCTGACGAGTAAACATACTCACTATACTATTTGCGCCTAGACAATATTGTCTTGAATTTCAAAGTTATATTTTTATATTTTAGATAAACATATGCTTCCACGGACCTTTTAATCTACATCCTAGCAGAATGATTCTTACAGGACATTTTCATAAAATAAACCAAATAACCTAAACTTAAAACGATTTTTTTTAATGCTCTTACAAACAAACAAAATTATTTCAAGATCAAACAAATGAAGTTGTTACAATGTAAAACTATTTTTAGAATTATTTACGAATGTATGGTCTATGTTTCAATGCTAGATGTTTAAAACCCACAGAACAAGAGGTATATATACGAGTACATTAACATGGGAACTCCTTTCTCGATTATCATCTACGTCACAACTATGCAAACCCCTTACAAACCACAATCGAGAATAAATCCAAGCTCTTTCGTCTTTATATTCGGAATTATTTAAGAATATCTCTGTATTTATCATTAACAAAAATCTTAAGTGTTTCACTAAAAAAATAGCACCCAGCCTTGTATGAAGTTTGTTTGCCAATAGGTTGGGAAGACGGATGAAAACCAGTCATATCTCTCTCTCTCTCTCTCTCTCAACATTCAAACCTTACATAACCATATCCTCGAACAACGTGATTGACAGCTATAATAATAATTATCCCTACACCTCCCGCACAAAGACAAGTAGTTCTGTGAGTGCAAACCACGAGCATTTTTTTTACCATCCCAAAGCAACGTTTTAATATTTATTATACTCTTACGGATAACGTAGAGGTGTGAGATATAGAATATACAGTAGTCCCATGGCTTCTTTGGTGCTGACTGACAGTTCACAGCTGACTTCTGACAGTCAATATTTAGGATTTAGATACATACCTAAATTTTGACTATCAGAAGTGATAGCTGCTTAACACATGTTTTTACAGATCATATGGTTCAGCGTAGGGATACATAATTTGGTCTGGTAACTATTCAAAGCCGTCAGCTGTCAACTGTGAGCTGTCACTTAGCACCAAAGAAGCTATGGGGCTACTATAGCTATACTTAAGTTTATATATATCCTATCTACAATAAGAGGGGTGATAAGTGACAGCTAGTAGAAGGTTCTTTATTATAAACATTGGATGAAAGTAGCTAATGTCAACCTATTAGGAAATAAGTATTGATAGGCAGTTATTACCAAGAAAATAATTATTATTTCCGAATAGGTTGACATTGATGACGTTCAGCCAATGTTTGCAATAAAGAACCTTCTGTTATCTGTCCCTTACCAACTCTCTTACCGTAGATGAAGTAGAAATGGTCATTAGACGCATTTGGGCGACAATAGGCATGTACACAACATTTTAGTTGGGGAACCTGACGATACAAGACTCCTTGCTTGATAGGCCAAGACCTATGTGAGAATATGGTTGGATGGCGAGCTTGTATTTTGGCGGCCATGAACTTTTGAGTTCCTAGAGAGATGGTTCGTTAATTAATTAGTTCCTACGTTGAGTTTTTAACTTCAAACGCAGAGGAAATATTTGGGGATAATCTGTAACTTATACTCCAGGAACCAAAATGTTGTCAAACTTATGTGCATATACTATGTGGTGCCTATTTATATTTCAACGCTTTGGTAAAATTTGAGAGTTTAAGAAACAAAATAAAGACTAAAGATACAAGTGAGGCTCAAAATTTAATGTTGCATTTTGAATGCCAAACATTTTTTTTGCCCAACCTTATTATAATTGTACACATCCCTTACTTGGTTAATAAGGGCCGGAGAAACACATTCATTATAAAAGATTAATTATTCACTAAATAAGTACTGTATTTATACGGAATTTAAATAAAATTAGTTAATGTTGCTTTTTACTTTTTCATCGGATAACGTAAATATAACCTCAAAAATGAAATCACAAGTCATCCATTTTATACACAAGGATATATACCAAGTTTAGTCCAAATTCAATTGATTTTTAATATATATATGCACTAAGACTCCCATTTCTAAAATGTTTCAACATTTTATAATTATTATTTGGTGTTAAATTTGAAGATTTTTGTATTAACTTTAGTGCCGAACTTTATTAACTATTTATCTGATTACCAAACCCTTCCTTCACCTCTGACAAGACATCTTGTGAATGTGGGGAATGCCAGGCCTCCACCGTGGTTCGGATTCCACGTTAAACTGTAGGTCCTTCATTTGATCTTACAATCACCCTACCATTACACATTAGCGTAAGTGCGTATAACCCGAATGGGTAGTAAGACGAGGTGCTAATAATAATAATAATTTATTAACTAAACTTTTTTTGAAAATTGTGAAAACCTTCCTGCTAATTAACATCGGCCACAGTAAAGTAAATTATTATATTTTTATATATGAGCTAGAGTGAATTTTATTTTAGACCGAAAAATGTATTTTTTCGCAAACTTCTCACAATTTTACTTATAATCATCAATCGTTTATTTTGTATAGTCCAGAAATAATCTTATAGGTGAAAAAATGCAATATTAAATTGATTTTTAAGTTTTGGTAAAGCTTTAAGCAATCTCTATTTTTATTTATTTAATGAAATGTTAGACAAATATTCGCTCTATAAGTGACCATAAAATAAGAGATTAAAAATAAAGGTTAACCAGACCTAATACTTGAAATATAGTTCAGTTTGCTCAGGTTTTTACAGCCGAATATCTAAAATAACAAGTTTATTTGAAATATAGAAGGATTTTGGTAGAAAGAACATTTTTTAAATATGGTAAAAACATTATATTTGTGGTCAACATTGGTAATATTTTACTATATTACAAGTGTTATTTGATAGGTGTTGGAATTGTCTATAAAAGTAACAGCTCAGGACAACGTTCGAGTAACTTTTGCTAAGTGTCATATATGGGTTCTTCCTACCAGATACCGGCTATAGCCTCCATAGAACGAAACCACCGCCAACGCCCTGTGAATAACTGCTGAACGCGTCATACGGGTCAATAGAACTATAAAAGTACCAACGGACATCCGAGCTTAGTGGTGGAGGTTGGTATCCTGTCTGGCATGCCACGCTTTCAGGTACACTCCATTTACCCTAAAAGGTGGCAGTCTTACCTTGACGCATAGCATCATGGTCCTCTCTTATAAGCCACACTATAGTGTATTGCATCATGGTAAGCTTAATACATTTCAAGATAACTAGATAAACTCGATGGTAGAAAGTGAGATAATTACTTTTTAAGTACCAAACATTCATTTTTGAGCCAAGAGCCACGGGTTTAGATTCCCGGCAAGACCGAAAAATGTATCATTGGTTAAATTGAGGTCTCCCCTTTTACATTGATGAATTAACACCCATGGTGAGGGGAAGGGGGTGTTTCCAAGCGCTTTTGATCTTGGAATTATAGATCAAAGAACGATATAAACAATAATATAACCAGAGGTAGATGACTATCTATACTCCAAATTTATATCCATTGCATTTCTACATCTTAGCTCAGTCGTTAGCATACTGTGCTTAGGATCCCGGATTCCATTCCTGGTAAATTCATCATCACGTTAAAAAGAAACTTTCAGTCTCAGCGATTATCCAACACTTGTTGTTGGCGCGGTCACCTCTGATGGTCAGTAGGGTGACCTTGAAAAGTTCTGGTCCAGCGACCCTGTCTCCTTCCAGCACAAGGATCCCCCCTCCCCCCTCACCCTATATATACGAGCACACACGCGTTAACATGCATGCACCGAATAGAGCTACATCAACGAATGCATAGGTACCGGATCAAACTAGTTATTTCAGGTGAACACACTCGCCATTAGCTCAGGCTTAGAGCCGAGACTATGAAAGGTCTGGGTTTGACCTCAACCGGTAATATTGGAGGGAATTTCTAGACACAGCTTGGTGACTCAACCTCTCTAGTCAAATATTGGTGTGTTAAATTTCGAATTTGCTCCACTTGAAGTTTATCATAGCCCAGTTAGTTTAAAGTTGTCTCAACAACTTTAAGACTTTAGTATGATTTTGGTAGGATTAAGAGTATAAGTTAGTGACTAACGTTACTAAAACAACTTTAATGTATTCACATATCAAGACATGTTACTGCAGCTGTCTCTTCTGATAGCTATTATCAATACCTATAAAACAACATGAATAATATAGTAAAATGGTGTCGATGTTGGCCGCAAAGAAATATCTTTGAGTTTTCTATACTGCTCTTTCAACCAAAATCAGGGTATAGTAGTTATATTTACAGTTGACCTCACTCTCTCCATGTTATTATTATTCCTACAGTCTTAATATATATATTGAATTTCAAGTTAAAATATCTCCACTAATTTATCCTTGGATTTAAAATTTATGATTTTAATTCGTGATCAAGTTAGACAGGAAACAATTGGTCAAATTTCTGCTCATTCCGGGAACTGGCTTCTTCGCTTGTCCATTTCATGGATTGGGTAAAATCTCTCCCAGTTCATGAATTGGGTAGCGCTTGTTCTGTCCAGTTCATGAACTTGGCACCTTCCATCGTTTCCCGATTCACAAACTGGGCGAGTTTTTGTTCCTTCCGTGAAATGTACAAGCGAAGGACAGGTCTAGTCCCAAAGATAATTTAACTTTTAATCGTTTTAGAATGTAAGGTTAGGTTAAGCTAGGTTGTGTTAGTTTAACATAATATCTTAAAACAAACTTCAATTAAGCTTATAGTAGCGAGTACAATAAGTCCCAGTCCATGAAATGGGCAAGAGTCAGTGCAATTTTTGTCCAGTTCGTGAATGGTCACGAGAAGAGGACTGTTCACGAAAATGGGCAGACATTTTCCCAATTCGTGAAATGGGAAGTTTCACTACTGGAGCGTAACGTGTAGAATTGCGTCGTTTTGCCTAGGCTCATAGAATGTCCCTGCCAAATTTGGTTAAAATCGGTACAAGCATTTGGTAGTAATCACGGAGCGAACAGACAAAACGAGTGACCAATCGTAGAGTCAAAGTTAGTCCCTCGTTACGCTCTGTTAATTATTTTGAGCATTTTGCTGTTATTTTTATTGAATTGCTACTGTTCTCCCTAGAATACACAGCTCATGGTTATAAAACAAACATTGTTGTGGAATTTTCACAACAATCCCATTGTATTGTAAAACATTTGAACATGAATATTCACTTCAATAGTAGCCAGAGCACAGTAAATGTTCAGTCAACAGTTTGACAGGCCATTGTTCTCTTTACAACACAGTCATAGCACTCCAACGCGGGGCTAAGTTGACATTATTGTGACTTGCTAGCTACCATGACAAGTTGTGTCACGTTAGTATGACTTGGATTAAACATTATTCTAGCTCTCTCTCCTATTTTTTTTTTAACACTGCGTCTTAATAATCGTTGGGGTTACACGCATAACTTTAGCTTTTTTTCTTGGTTGTTGAGTGATTTATGAACAGCCAGGTTACGTTTGATGAGACCTGCGGATTCTTTACACATTAACCAAGCTTATAAAACGAAAATCGATTATTTTAGAAAGTGATTCCTAAAGTTATTCTTAAACAATTTTTACCATTTTTAAAAATTAAAGCGTATACACCAAGGATGTGCCCACAAATTTCAAATATATTTAAAGGGGAGATTGAAATGTCAGGAAACAAACATTTTATTTTGAGAGAAACTTTTCGAGTTTTGCTAAGCCAATTTTAATGTTATTTTTTTAATTAGAATAATTTACTTAGAGAATTATTATAACAAATTTACATATTTTAAATATCGAAGGTGTTATATATGTATATATTTGTTAATCGGCGAATGTGTATATGCTAAAAAGAGAGGGTCCCCAGTATCATAAAAATTGGTTGAGGTCTTTAAAAAAAAGTTTTAGATCTGTAGACAAAAGTCTGAATCCATGCCGGGACTTATTGAAGAATATGTGTCGGTATTCAAAAGTACTAAGCATTATGATTTCTTGGAATTGCAAGTAGGGCGTTTTTAAGGTTAGATTTTTTTAGTGGTCCTCAGAAAATGAGGTGGAGTGCTCAATACAGGGAAAGTAAGCGTACTTTAAATTAATTTTCAATTTTCTTGTGCCATAGAGTAAAGTAAAATTATTCTCTTTCTTAGGTTAAGTAAAGGTTTTAAATACTCGTAGGTATTCTGGGCTAAACTACAATTGAAAGTTTAGATGAATATATTTTTACCGTTTTTATCGAACATAGATTTGTATTAAGGGTGTGTGTAAGGGGACTAGTGTTTTGATTTCAACACAAAATAAACAATAATCATTAGGAATAGAGCCAATGATTTTTCGACATTAAAGAAATCAATTGTTATTTATTAAATTACAACGCTGGAGTTTCAGTTTGAGATGTTAATTGCCATATTTTATGTCGAAAATAAAACTACAACCTTCTATTGTCTTATTTTCCCACTCACTCATATTTATAAAATTGTGGATGAAATGAAAGACGAAAAAGTAATGCACAAACTTTCTTATGTTTCTTTTATTAAATAGGCTTTAGTAAAAAATGTTTAAAACGCACGTGTAAACCCGTTTCTAGTTCATCCAACCGGAATTTGAACTCCGACCGTCCCGTTCAACAAGTCTATACCTCAGATGGCTCAACCACTTCTCCGAATAAATAGATACTGTATTTTATTTCACTATTATAGTACTTATAAAAAATACTATTCCAAGCACTTTTACGTGGCGAGTTTATTTTATTTTGATTAGAAAAATATTTCAAGAAACACGGAAAGTTGTTCTCTCGCGCTATTACACTGAGGGTGCGGCGGAAAGCTTTAAAAGTTGTTACTAGAGGAAAATAGAGAGTGTAAAGTGACAGATCAGGCGACATCCTGAGAAGCGACTAGGAAAAATGAGAGCCATTCTGCAGGTGGTTTTACGGAGAATAGAACAACTGGATTGGTCACATTATGAGAAGAAATATTGGCTCAAGTTAATGGGTGGGGCCGTAAGAGAGAAGTGAACAAGGAAGAAAACGAATGCAATTGATTGATAATCTCAATCAAGTAGAGATGAAGTTTTAGAATTCTAAAAAAAGGAAGCTGTTGTTGATAGGACACGCTGGATGATCCAATTTGGACAAGGCGACTGAACACCTAATACTAATAATAATATATCAGCCCACATTGACCATCCAGCACCGGCAGGCACACGGACAAAGGTGGCCAGTCTCGTCCTGTCTACTTGCCAGTGACGAGGAGCTAAAGGTCTGAATCTCGTCAAAAAGTACAAAGATAGTTTTTCCTTCATTTTCTTTACCACACTCACTTAACAAAAAGGCGAATACCTATTATTAGCACCGCGTCTTACTACCCGTTCGGGTTATACGCACTTACGCTAATGTGTAATGGTAGGGTGATTGCGAGATGAAATGGAGGACCTATAGTTTAACGTGGGATCCGAACCACGGTGGAGGCCTGGTATTCCACACATTCACAAGTTGTGATTAATACACGTCTTGTCAGAGGTGAAGGAAGGGTTTGGCAATCAGATAAATCTGTGTTGGGACCTAGGATTGAACCCCGGACCCCAGCATAGAAGTCCGACACATTACCCCTAGACCGCCAGGTCACCCAAGAATACCTATAAATTATGTATTAGTCATACCAACCCCAGGTGAATATAATGAGAGTCCAGGCAAATTAGGAAGTGAATCAGGGGATTTTTTTCCCACAGCTATCAATATCAACACACACATGCACACACATACACACTGTTAAACGTGAGAAGTGAGAGCTGCATAAAACACTCGTCGTGTAAATACATGAAAGTATAGGTACAGTCCAATTTCCATAAGGTTATAAAACACAAACAATTTTTTTTTTTGCGACTAAAATTGATAAAAGTCCCGGGTTCGATTCCTTGTATAGCCATGCCTGTTTTATATTTAAGTTAGTTTATAAGTCGTGTAGTGATAAAATCAATCGGTTCATAAAGTGCACGTTAGCTAGCTTAAATGATAATATTAATTTGTCATGTAAGTCTCTTCCTATTAAAATCGTACTGTAGTAACTTGAACAACGGTAGACCGGCTTTACGACGGCCCTGCTTCTATGTTCGTCCCTTAGCACACAGTATCCGACCAACAAACGCGATAAAACGCCCATATGTGTTCGGGTGTAACACACACACACACACACACGTCAGATAGATAAGAGCTCGCGCAGGGCTTCCACGATAACCTGTCTTCTCCACCTGCCACGCTTTTATTTAAACGTTACAAGACCGAAACCTTTGCCAAATATTGGTACAGTTCTTGTGATGGGAGAAACGAGGACACCCATCCCACCAGCTGCGTGCCGTGGAGTGTTGCCTGGATAAGCAGAGCTTATTTGTTTTGTCGCAGCGTCTCACGTTCAGGTTATATACATATAATTATGCTAATGTACCAAGAATGAGTTAGGTTTAATTTAAATTAAGTGCACAAGTACTAGCGTGGAAGAAGAGTGGAAATGCTGAAAATGGAAAGATCGGGGCGTAAATCCCGGTCAAGTTTACTGAGGGTGGTTTTCCTTAAATGGTTTCCCACCCTCCTTCTATGAAAATGCGGGTAATTACACTAGAATGATTCTTTCCTAATCCCACCCCCATTTGAGTAGTTATCATATATGCGTACAATCTGAACAGGTAGTAAGACGCGGTGATAAAAAAAATGGTACACTATTTAGGAAAAAACACTCTCAGTACACCCGACCAGGATTCTAACCCTGATCTTCCAATCATCGGCAGCCCAGTCTATTGCGATAATGACACCTTGGACACATTTTACCACCTAAGAGAGTCAGAGCTTGTTAAAACTAGATCTGTGATATAGCTTACTCTAACACACACGCCCCCCATTTAACCAATCACGTAGGTTCTGCTCTGCAAAGATTACACGGGAAAGATTTGAATTTCAGAATCAACTGACGACTGGATTTACATCCTGCATCAGTGGGCGCGCGCAATTAATATCAAGGTAATTTAGTCTGGTTTGGCGTTGATAGGGTGAACGGGATACGAATCCCCGCTAGGTATACTGAAGATGTTTTTTTTTTCTCCATAAAATTGATTCCTACTCTCTCTCTCTCTCAATTCTACATTCCCCATTTTTACTCCATGCGTACTAAAAGCGTATATTCCAGATGGTTAGTAAAAACCGATGTAAACACGAAAAAAAACTTCTAGCTTTAAAATTAATCTGAAGGATTATCAATAGCCTCCACTTATAACACATTATAATGGTATTTTTAAGAGATATTTTATAATCATTTTTTAACATAAAGTCATCATTCGAGTACCCTTAGTAATGAAAATTTATTATTATTATTATTATTAGCACCGCGTCTTACTACCCGTTTAGGTTATACGCACCTACGCTAATGTGTAATGGTAGGGTGATTGTGAGATGAAATGGAGGAACTACAGTTTAACGTGGGATCCAAACCACGGTGGAGGCCTGGCATTCCACACATTCACAAGTTGTGACTAAACAAGTTAATATAGTGTACTGGAGAATTGGGTGTTAGAAACCTGTTCGAGTGTACTGAGGCTTTTTTTTCCCTAAAATAACTTCCCATTCTCCCTCCACATTAATAATTCCTGTGTTGAAAGATTATTTTTTTATAAAATACCAATAGTAACAAAAATACAACTTAAACTTATTTCGGGGTCTGTATTAGTGACTTAGGCCTAGTTGGTAAAGTGGTTCACCATATAGCTAGAGGGACCTGGTTTGACTCTCGGTGGTACTGACCAAGGTATTTAATATTTATATGTGTGCTGATCATGCTATCCAATTATAAAATAAACACTAGAGGGCCTGTATCAGGCATAATGTCCTATTTTAAGCCATATTGTAAGTTGTCAGCTGATATATTTGTGTTTTAAAAAGAATACATCAAATATACAAATAAATAAATGGTGCGGTGCACCGCACAGATTTCATCGTTCCATTATCCAAACTATAGGGCTTTAAAACTTGTAAGATAGTGTGAAACGAAATAATAGATCTCGTTATATAGGAAATATAGGATTGACCAGTAAGCCCCTGCAAAACTTTCGCACATTCGACCTTCCCCTGCTACCCCCCCCCCNATTTACCATAAAACCCTTACATTCAACACCCCCCCTCCCCAAATGATTTAGTCTTTTGTTGGGTTGTTGAAATTAAATACTCAGCGAAGTGTATACACAAAATAAAAAGAGAGTTTATTTTCAGTAATTGATATAAAAATATTGTTAGATTTTTTCTTTTAACTTAAATTTGAAACAAACAATGTGTTTTAACGTAAACTGAGTATACTATGTCAGAAGTCAGTAAAAAATCCTGTTCACTGATACCTTATTCATCGCCGTAGGCTTTTTATTAGTTGATAAAAAGGGATGTTGAAAACAGAAATAATATATAGGAATATTTTTAATGTAGCGAGTTAAATTTAGAAGTACTATATGCTGTATTTACATTCAAAAACTTAATCTATTAAATTTACTTAAAAATAGGGTCGATTATTTTAAATGTAGTGAATTAAATTTAGGAGTATTATATGTTGCATTTATATACAAAATCTTTAAAACTTATTTGTAAGTATAGAAAAACAATGTGGGAAAAAAATAACATAGCATTACACCACAGAGCATATATGTAATAATTAATAAGTATACAATATTACATTTGATTTGTTCTGTGCATTTTTAACGCCCCATTTCCCAAAACTTTATTAAAAGAAATATACATTTGCCTTTAAAGAGTCGTGCGTTCTGCACATTTGTAATGATAATTTATTTCGTGTCTCAAAAAGTTACCAAGATGTGATCAAAATTGAAAATGTCCACTTATGCAAAGTACCCTCAAAGTAATTTTTGATGGGCAAATGAATTTCGCGATTTTGTTTGTAGTACTAAACAGTGATTAATCACAGCTTGTGAATGTGTGGAATGCCAGGCCTCCACCGTGGTTCGGATTCCACGTTAAACTGTAGGACCTTAATTTCATATCACAATCACCCTACCATTACACATTAGCGTAAGTGCGTATAACACGAACGGGTAGTAAGACGCGGTGCTAATAATAATAATAATAATAATAATAATAATAATAATAATAAACAGTGCTAGTATACGAATTTTAATCATAATCACAAGAACCAATTTTGAGAAAAAACTTTTTTTCCTTTTAACTCTTAAGTAAAATACCCTTAATTTTAGGGTTGGATACCTAATTCAAGAAAACCTTTTGGAAAACCTTATGAAAACACTAGATTCAAAGTTTTAATCTGATCAATAAAATGGTTCTAGCTCTAGGCCGAGATACAGACAACATTGAGAAAACCATTTTTTAGGGTTCAAGTTGTCACGAAACGTCGACATCCATCCAAATTTTTGGACTCAATTTTTTTTTTACGACCACAATACTTCTCTTTCCTCGTGGGTCCGCGAGAAAGTAAAAATATATATCTATTTTGTTGAGGTTTTTTTTAACTGAAATTATCGTCTATACAATATGGCCTCGAATGTGGACAAGATCTTCAAGGCATTTTGCTTTTAAATGTTGGCCAGTTCCCATTAAGAAAGGCTTTGTTCAAATCCCGTTGGAGGCAAAGTATCTTAGTACTCTTCAGGTGGGACGAAAGATAAAATAAAATTTATTTGTGGTCACCTATAAGTGAGGTCTGAGGTACAAATTACAGTAAAACACGATAACATTAAATAAAAATAAATTGGCATTACTTTTGAAAAAATTTGTAAAAATTAATCAAAATGTAACCGTTAATTTTATTAGTTTTAAGTTCAACATTCCATCAGTATATAGTGTTACTATTCAGACCAACAACAAAGAAAGAAAAACAAATAGCATTTAAAATATGTTTGGTCTTCAATGAATCAGAGTCTATTGTTCAAGTTTACAATAAATTATTGTAGTTAATTTTCCCTGCCATAGAATTGATCAACAAACGATGTTTCCAATTCTATGAAATAAAAAAGTACACTAGTCGAGTAGCAGCGGTGAAATAGGAATCTATCTCTGCAAAAGGTCAGGCAGTTTTGATTTTGGGATATGTTTGAGAGTTAGGAGTCCTTATGAAAACACCCGATTTTTGACCTTGGTGCAACCTCACTCGTGCCACCATCTTGAAAAAATGGCAGCCTAAACCCATTTTTTCACAATATCTCCTTACCAATGGGTTCTAGGATATAAATATTTACTATAAATCTTGACATAATGTCTTACAACTATTATCTAAAACATTATTTCGTGAGTCAATTAAATACCGAGCTGCAGCTATGTTTTTAAGAAAAGTTTAAGTTTCAAAAACTTTCAAATAGGAGAATTTTTGAATTAGGGATTAAAATTAGAATAGGAACATACGTATATTCTACGTAGATATTGTGTTTTCAGTTTACATTTCTTCAATTGAAAGCTCTGTCATTGCATAACTGGTTCATTACGCGCCAACATGGCAGATATACCCCGATTTTGGCAGGAAGAAAAGCATTTGTTAGTTACTAAAGTGAGGAAAATAACTTTAATATAGTCATACATCAATTCTTATNTATATATATAATCAATACCTATAAGATGACACAAATAATACAGTAAAATGTTATCCATGTTGGCAAAAAATAAATATCTTTGAATTTTCTAAATTGTTCTTACAATCAAAATCAGGGTAAAGTTTATTTAACAACACTAAAATGTAACGCCCAAGAACAATTAAGGAAATTAAAGAAAGAAATGAGTTGGAAGTTGAGGCAATTCAACAAGAAACATTACACAAAGACATTTCAAGTTTCAAGGGGCGCGTTCAAATATTTATTGCATTTAATGGTAGCCATCTTAGGAACATTGTTTTAAAAAATAAATAATTCAAGCGTACGTAAAAATTATCAATCTTTTGTTCTTATTTTAAGTTTACTTTGAAGTAATTAGTAGTTAAAAATAATAAAAAATATGTTGTTACATTAAATGTGTAAAAAAAAGCCCTGTCTACTCCATCCTGTATATCGTCATCACACTATTCCAGAACGACTATTGCTTGAATGAATATGTCGTTACACACAAATAGAGCATAATGACCAAGTATTAACTTGGATTTTAAAATAAACCAATTATATAAATACACTATAACGCGTTAAGAATTTATTTAACTTTGATTAAACAAAGAGGGTAAAGTTATATCAAAGTGCTTGATTATGTTAAATGTGTTTATATCAAGGCCCTGCTGATTATAAACCACCCAAATATAAATATTAACTTTCAGGGACTTAACTATTAATTTAACGAGTTAAAATTAAAATAGATTTGAGGAAAACGTTGGATCAAATTGATATATTTCGAGTTAATCTTTTATCGTTGATTTTTCGAGAATGTGGAGGGGATTGTAGATTTCTCTACTGAACAGGAAACACCCGGAGAGAAAATTATAAACTATGGAAGTAAAAAAAAGATATTTCGGTGTATTCTTTCGGGGTTTTAACCCCAAGCTCTTGGATACACAATCAGGAATGTTAACCCATACATGAACCTTGAATCTTTGGGAAATTTACAACCTAAGGTGTCTAAAATTTTTATAAGATAAGCTCTATAAACAATTAAATTAATTTAAAAAAAAGTGTTACGTTAGTAAATATTATCTATTTCCAATGGGTTCTTTCTTATACGTTTTTATGGTCATCGATTCCTTTGGCAAATGCGCCCTTTATAGATTCCTTTTCTGCCACAAACAACTGAATTCAAAATTTATATAGTTTTTGTAAAAAATTACTCTATAAAACTTTTAAAACCCAACATCAAAGTTAGGTTACAGTGGGTTTTTTTTAGTTTTGTGGTGCCCGTATTGGTAGGTACGTGAACTAATTATTATTATCATTATTATTATTATTATTATTATATTATTATTATTATTAGCATCGCGTCCTACTACCCGTTCGGGTTATACGCACTTACGCTAATGTGTAATGGTAGGGTGATTGTGAGATGAAATGAAGGACCTACAGTTTAACGTGGAATCCGAACCACGGTGGAGGCCTGTCATTCCCCACATTCACAAGATTTCTTGTCAGAGGTGAAGGAAGGGTTTGGCAATCAGATAAATCTGTGCCGTGACCGAGGATTGAACCCCGGACCCCCAGCACAGAAGACGTGAACTAATAAACGTCAAGATCGTTTATTCTCGTTTACAGATGGCAGGGAGGTCAGGGTTCGAATCACGTCTGGGTGTTCTGAATACGTTTTATCTTTAAAAACAAAACTTTCCACATTTCCTCGACGTAAATGTGGGTTTATTCCCTCTAATTTATACCTTTCTTATCTCCATCCAATTAGTGTAGTTAAATGCGGATTTCCCTGACGGGTAGTAAGAAACGGAGCAAAAAAAAAAATCAGTCAAGAGAAGGAGTTAATACTTAGTAGCAGTTGATCCTTGAATATCAGGACAATTGAGATATTGCGTTTGATTCTACAGAAACTCGAGAATTATTTCCAAAACTTTATTTTATTTTAAGGTGTTTAACGTGCACTTTCTGAACCGACTGATTATATCAGCACACAACTTATAAATGACTGAAATATAGAACAAACACAACACCCAGTCCTCGGCCGTTAATTAATCACTGTGAAAGGGTAAGCCCACATTTCACCAATGATACATTTTACAGCCATGCCGGGAATCAAACCAGGTATCTTTAACTCAATAGGAACAATTTAATTAGTTTAGGAGGAAACCACTTGTACTATTTTGGTTAACAAACTTTTGTTTTAAAATAAATATTTTTGGGGACTTTTCGTTAACATTGTCATTGCTATAAAAACAATTTTGACGTATTTATTGAGACGTTTTAGGTTTTACTAATAAACCATTTATATTTCAAATTATTTTTTTACCCAGCAATAAAATATAAGCATTTCTTCAACAAGAGAAAACCAAATAATTTCTTCCAATTAAAAACAAACACTAGATATTAAAAACAATAATTCAAGACTCGCTTGTACACCTTTAATTCAACGAACAATAACAGAGAGACCACAAATAACATGTTATCTTACCTTCGACGAAATAAAAGCAAACAGTTCTTCTACATCTGAGATGGACAATTACAGTTTTTTTACTCGATTTGGATTCAGCAATCAAGTTGTTTATTCAATTATGTGCGCTGAAGGTCGGAGATAGAAGATGCACATTGAAAACCTCAAGTTACATACAAGAATAAACAACTAAAAAGGGGCTTGCCAAACGGAGGTACGGGTTTGTATCCTCCTAACTCTCCATATACTTATTTTGAAACGTTAAAAATAACATTCCTTAGAGATATTTCGATTACTCCAGATAATGACCTCGAAGATTTAAACAAAGCGTCCACGTAGTCTGTAATTTAAGCCTAATATAAACTATTTCTAACATAATTATGAAAACTTGTTATGTTTATATTATTTTAATGATGTACCCTTGAGCTATGTGCGTAGCTGTACCTTGAGCTTTATGACTTATACATCACACAGACCAGTACATATGATCATTATTTATTATTTTGACAACCTTGGACCTGCTTCGGTAACCGCATGGTCTAAGGAGTCATTCACGCAACAGGCCAGACTTCAGATGATAGGGATATCGGGGATCGAATCCCGATAAGCTGTAGGTTGAGGGTGGTTTTCAATCAACGGGTTTCCAATCTCCCTAAGTGCAAATGCGGGTACATGTCCTTTAAATTCAACCTTCCTAATCCCCAACTCATTAGTGTTATTATTATTTTTCATATGTGTATAACCTGAACAGGTACGCGGCACTAATTAAAAAAACTTCAACCTCAGAAGAATCTCATGTGCAAGGGCGCGCAACTATAGCCGTACTGATTCTAGTTTGGGACCTAAAATAAATATAAATCAATCAATAAATAAATAAAGGTGTGGTAGACTTATTCCTAAAAAAAAAAA
>CABFVZ010000280.1:200940-214400 GCA_902151445.1 Timema monikensis | reverse complement strand
AAAAAAAAAAAAAAAAAGCCATTAAATTCAGGAAAATTAAAAATTACGTTAAGTGTGTATGATAAAGAAGCTACTTTGGTGCCAATAATGCCAAGTGTTCGTGTGACGTTTAATTATTTCTTTATCAGTGATTTGTTTTCCTTACTAAAAAGGTACGATTCCCTCGGCGCGTCTGCGACCGGACTGGTTTCCATAGTTTGTTATGTGGCTAGTTCCTTCAAGGCGACTGCGACTGGCGACCAGAGTGCACGTCAAGCGTCTCTACATTGCGTCTACGTCCAGCTCTCGGAGCATTGTGGACGCAGACGTACCACCGAGCAAGCGTGTGTTTGAGTAGAGCTGTATTTAGATTTGTGTTTGATTGGGCTGGATTTAAAAATGTTCCTAATATTCCTTCATAGAAGAGGACGAAAATTAAATTGAAGAGGTGAAAAATCACCCCTTAATTTTTGACATATCTTCGCCAGTGTACCGGGACAAACATGTAAGAAGTAATCAATTACTCTGACTTAGTATCATAGATCAGGCTAACACTATTCCAAAATAAAATAACACAACATTAAATAAAACACAATTGAAGAACTCTGATAACTAAGGAACGATCTGTACTGCACATAAAATTACCCACGTGACTGGCGACCAAGAGACGCATCTAGGGAAACACTGTAGTCCGCGTCTGCAACTCACAACCACACTTCACTCCACCCATAGTGACAACCATCACGACAATATTATAATTTTTTATACCACTATCTTGCCAGTATTACATTGATTCTTGTATAAAATAAAGACGTTAGTGGAAAGCATTTAAACATTGTATTCAAAATAATCTTTAAAAAAATTGTAGGTGGAAGGGCGTGAGAATTTGATTATCTACCAAGGAGGGGATCAGCTGAAAAAGGTAGGGAACGATTGCTCCGAGGCTCTCGTGTCTATGACGGTGAGATCGGGGTTCGAATCACGCTCGGGTCTAATTTAATTTTAATATTTAGCACCACGTCTTACTACCCGTTCGGGTTATACGCTTAAAGTACTAATTAAGCTAATGGATTAGGAATTGGGAAGGTCTTTTTTAATATAAGGAAGTGAACCCACATTTGCGTGGAGGGAGAGTGGAAAATCACTTAGGAAAAACCACTCCCAGTTAACCCGACTGAGATTCGAACCTCGATCTCCCCATCCTCAGCAGTCGAGCTCAACACGACAAGCGCGTTAGCCAACTACGCCACCGAGGCGGGTCACGCTCGGGTCTAGTGAGGGTGCTTTTTCCTAAATGATTTCCCACTCTCCTTCCACGCAAATGCGGGTAAATTATCTCTAAAATTCTTCTTTCATCATCTCTACGCCATTTTAGTAGTCATCATATATGCGTATAACCTGAAAAGGTAGTAAGACGCGGTAATAAAAAGAAGATAGAAATGCCTACAGAGACTACTTTTATGTATTCATACGCTAAACCATGTGTTCTGCAGCTGTTACTTTTGACACATGGTATTCAGCTACAGCTGCAAGATAAATCTAGTCGCCTTTAGGAAACAATGGTTACTTTGCTTTAGCTCTTAAAGGGTAAAACTTAATTTGATGATACAGTTCAATTTTCATGGAAAGGGTCCTTTCGGCTATAAAAGTTATTAACTATGCTCCCACGTATTCATAAGCCAAGTCATGTTATATGCAGCTGTCACTTTCTATGAATTAACAGTACCATAAACATTAATAATAAAGTGAAATTGTATCAATTTTGTCCTCAAATAGTAATAATAATAGTAATAATAATAATGATAATTTTCAAAATGCCGTTTCTATGAAAATTGGACTGTAAAGCCTTAGTCGGTCAAACCAAACCCTCATTCCCAGATCTGGGTATGGATTAGGTTAAGAGTTAACAGAAAAGGTCACAAAATAAATCAACGTGAGTTACGTAGTGTATCTTTCTCGGTGTTCTTACAAATAAATTATTTCTGAAATAATAATCAGGTTATTCATTTCTGGAGCTAAGTGGGGATATGGTAAGAAAATGTTTACAAAAATCTGGGAGCATTTCAGGATGTTCCAAAATAGCGCATTAATTCTCTCCCGTTAAAATGTTCTAAATTAAAAATACTCCCTTCTCTAATCAACTTTATTACACATCATATGGAAAAAATAAGCTGTTATTCAGAAATTATGTAACTACTCGGTTTAAAAATACCAAGATGTCGAATGTCTTAACAAAACAAAAGATATTCAACCGAGGAGAAAGTGCATTATGAACTAAATTCCTCCGCGCAGAAACAATAGAATCCGATCTCACGAAACTCCCCAGCTGTTGAATTCTCAGACGTCATTATAAACTTAAAAAATAAAGTCTATAAACTACGTTGATGGCTGCTAAAATATAATTCTCAGTGTTTTGATACCATATTTAACGCTCATATGTCCGTGACTCTTATTCGTAATGGCCTATAAGCATCAATTAACTTTCAAATTTATAAAATTAGAAAAAAGTAATATTCTTTATTTTGGTAGAATAGAAACTAGGAAGGGTAAATTATATTTCTTCCTTCCATTCTTTCTAAACAATAACTTTTAGTCAACTTGAGCTAGAAAATATAAATGCTATCTAGATTATATTTGCTCTGAACTATACTAACAATAAGTAATAAAAATGGTCGATACATCATTAACTTTGTGCAATCTTGCAAGTAGGCCTACACTACAATTTTTAATGTGTTTGTATAAACAATAACAAACCGGAATATTGCCACATTATATTATTGTTCATAATGAAAATTAGGTTCTATGATATATACTTAGAGATAATGTCTTAAGCTCGATTCCGAGCCATTGTTATACATTTAAAATGATCAACTTTATTAATGAATAACCCTACACAAAACTAAAGTTTAGTAACTGTATTGACTTTAATTTTGGATTCACCTTTCTATCCCTTTTCGCCTAAACTTATCAATAATATGGTACAGGATATTGACAAATATGCTAGAATTATTAGTATTGTTGGGTTTAAGATGTATTTATAAAACGCTAGTTATTAGACTATTATTGTGTTTTCCAAATAACGTATACAGTGATTTATAAGTTCTAAAACAATAATAAATAATTAACCCATGGTACAACAATTACATTTAAAACAATCACTTACTTGCACAAAATTTTCCAGAAACATCCCAAGTTGCTGCTATTCGCTACTTCCCCGGAATATGAAATAGTCATTTTTTTTCTAAACTGAATAGAAACAACTAAAAATTAAAACTGTATTTTTTTAAAATCACAATTAAAGCTAGTAACACCAATCAAGAATAGCACCACCAAACACTGCTGCCACACTTTTAGTTACATCAGTCACCACCACATAGTTCACTCAGGAGAACAGACAACAATCGACAGTCGGTAGAAGGACTGTTTTCTGTTTAGCCAAGCCAGCAATGTGGGGCGAGTTGGGTTCGAGCGACACCAGAGCGCTCTAGTGGTGGATACTCGCACTATCTACGTGCTCAGGTGTGTGACCTTGCCTCCCTCCACCTAACCACATTCCAGCACCACAGCTAAATCCAGCCCCTCATTACTCTTCTCGTGTGACTAGGCTCTGTGTCCGTCTCGGTAATTATTATATAATCACATTGTGCATTTTTGTAACACAAATTTTGTATTCATAATATAAAAACCTATAATTACAAACCTTTGAACGCTTTTACTTTTGTTAAATCATGATGAAACTCTATTCAATAAATTAAGATTGAAAAGTATAAACATTTCTTAGCAAAAATTATTAACCTTAGATCATGACCGTATAGTAGATTTTGGTGAGAAGAACAGTTTATAAAACTATTTTAAAATCTCCATACAAGTTATCTGATCTGGAGTGGACGCTTTTGGTGGAGAGTAATAATGCTTATAAAATAACAATAAGTTAAGTGTTATCAATCTTGGCCCTAAGAAAGTTTATGTTTACTGAAAAGTTCCGCTTATTAGAATCCTACTATAATTTCATGTTGAGGTGCACCAGCATTCGAATACACCCTAATAATGATGAAATATAAAATATTCAGTTTCAAAACTTGTTTAGAATGTCAGCATTTTACTACATTAATGGGCTAGAGGTAAGAAAGGTAGAATTTAGATTAAATATACCTGCATTTGTACATAATAAACGTGGCAAACCATTCGGCATGATACATCTTTAGTACATACGGACGGGATTCAAACCCTGGGCTTTCAGTAATCGGTATACCTAACTAAACATACTTAACGTTTTGGTCCGCGTGCTCATCGATCATAATCCTAATAGAGTAACTTACAAAAGTTGAAATCCGTTGAAATCTATTAATTTTCAAAAACGTTTAGCCTAAATGGTTCAAACTTTAATAATAAATTGTATTCCACTTTATATCGTTCACCTTTACAGTGTAATACTTTGTCTAGCTTTAGTGTTTCTTAAACTATGGTACGAGTACCCTCGGATGTATACGACACACCACTGACTTGTATCCATCCACACTTTTTTTTATATAGTTACAAGTTTTATAAAGAAATTATTGTAGATTTTGACGTGGTATCATGAAATCTTAAAAGCCTTTATTTATTTCTCTCTTCCACAATTTTGTTTACCTTACTATTAAAGCTGTATTAAAATCTGGAATGACCGCGGGTATTTATTTACTTATTTTTCTTTTTGTGAAAATATGAAAGGGTTACGTTAGCTAGGCCATATTCCAGAAAGGGGGTACACGACTGGTTAAAGTTGGGGAAATACTGCTCTAGAGCAGTGGTGCGCAACCTTGGGGTCGCAACCAAATCTAGGGTTTCAAATTTACAAGTTGTCACAATTTTCTTTAAATATAAATAGATTACAAAAAGAAGAAGATACAAAACAACTGCTAGGCAATCTGCAACCTGTAAATAAATGGCATATATACAATAAAATAACTACTTTGGCTATATACATTTTAGGACTTTAGTAATATTTTTAGGGCGCCAAAAATTAATCATAAACGTAAGGTGCAAGAGGAGAAAGCCTCATATAAGCAGGAAAAGCAGGAAACAAAGGTTTATTTATTTACATGATGGCATGGGGTCTTCTAAATAATATAATACTTCAGTGGGGTCACACCCACAAAAAAAGGTTGAGTTTTACAAGTGAACGCGCCATGAGATCTAGGATTGTAACCTCCATCCTTACGCTATTACGTTTCGAAACACGGCAATTTATTCTAAACCAGGTAGGTAAATATCGGTTGTCGATCAAGGTGATGTCCGTATATCTCAACGAAGTAGGTCATGTACCAAAGTCAAAGTGTGATGAGAATGAACGGAGCTATTTCATAGAACCGCCAAGGTCAAGAGGCGGCCAGATGTGTAACTATCTTGTTGACATGACGGCGCTCTACAAAGAGGTCACCTAAGAACGGATTCAGGCGCCAACTCGACTTATGTTAGCATTTGTTTTACTCATACGTGTGTGTTCATGTAAGGACGTGGTTAGCTTAGAACAAGTGTTTATTAATGGTGGACGAAGATTCGAAAAATTTGACTTTGATTCAAATATTGGTAGACCTTTGATTCGAATATTTTTTAACCCTCGACCTTCGTTTGAAAAGAAAAAAGCTGGCTTGATTTTGGTAGGAAGTCCGTTCTGGAAGGCCTTATTTAATAACAGAATTATACTATATAGTAATATTTTGGTAGGATAAAAGACCTTTCAGAACGAACTTCCTGCCAAAATAAGGATTCATACTAATGGACTAAAGACTAGTAAAGTAGAATCGAAACAAAATATACCCGCATTTGCGTGGAGGGAGAGGGAGAAGCTATTTATAAAACGAAACACACTCAATACACCCAGCAGGGATTTGAACCCTTCTGTCAGACAAGCTTATCGTTTCATCAGCGTGCCCAGAGAGCTAAAAACAATATGTAAATTATATTTGGTGTTTAAAATATATTTAAATATTTTAGAAATATAATCTTTCTACTCATCACCGGACAACGACACAAACAAAATAAAAAATCCAACAAATTCTGTTTCTGTGATATTTCCAATTATTCTATTTGTATTCAATTATAAACGAAAAAATGGGCTTCGAATACCGCTAAACTTTTATTGTTGTCATATAAACGAGGCTATCAGCGTCTGCCATTGCAACGGTTTTATTTCCAACTACGCCAAGAGAATACGAGGAAAACGGTAGTATATTTATTTTTTAGATTATAGTTATTACATTTATTACTAATAGGGTTATTTGATTGTTAGTACACTTTTTATGTTTGATTACCTTTTCCCCAGTTCCAACTATATCTCGAGCCAAGTTCGAGTAACGAATGTATCTTTTGATGCTTCCAGAAGGAAATCAAGAGAATAAATTCAATCATATACTGACACATAAAAGTAACACCATAATATTAACTGTACCTTATAGAAAAAATGTTGTAACCTTCCTCATAATCCACCGGAAATGCCGGAATCGCGAGAAAATGTGTTTTTGCGATTTTTATTGCAAAACCTTTTTTTAGTCTAAATAAATAAAATATTGCTTCCATACGAAAATAGACTGTAATTTTCTTCACATGATGACCTAAAACATTTGTTTAATATCTGCCAAAGGTGTCCTAGAATTTAATGACACATTTTTCTTTTCATTAAATAGTTTCTCATCTAACGCCGCTATGCTCTTGACAGATATTCAACAGTTGTTGAGGTCACCGTGTGAAGAAAATTAAACTATATATTTTAAACAGAACGGATTAGCGTTAAAACAATATTATAGAGCGCCATTGGAGTTATGTGTTTAACATCACCCTGCGGGGGCTAGGTGAGAACTTCCAATAGACCACTCGCAATCGTAATCTCGCTTATCCAAGCAGGGTTTTGGGACGTTTGTGGGACCCTCTTGGGTCTATCTTTTAGGCACCGTGCAAAGTACAGACGATATTTGAATTCACGACACGAGCGCGCAAGACGGCCACATTGTTAAGTTCTTGCAGGGTAAATCCGGGCGTCATCATGTTTACCGTGATCAAATACTCGAAAATCTTAAAACATAACTTACCGTTTCTCGTAAACTACTTGGACAATCACAGTAGTTTTTTCAGAATTTGTTATAAAAACCTTAAAAGACATGAGTATATTATTAAAATTATCATATTCCAATTGGTTTGCTTTGAAAAATTGTTTTCTAATGAAATAACTATGAGGTTTTTAGTGCAGACACATATTCACTCTATGTAAAAGTTTTTTTCCTAATTGAGATACAAGGGTAGTATAAGTATAAGAAATTATTATCATGAACTGAATTTTAGTTTGATGTGTTTCATTTTCTTCATATGGTGAGTTTTTGAATATCTGCCAAGGGTGTCCTGAACGCTAATGACAACTTTTATTAAAAAGGTTTTCGTCTAATACCGCTATACTCATTACAGATATTCAAGAACTGTTGATGACACCATGTGTAGAATATTAAACTCTTATGTTTCTACTTGAGCAATACTTTATTTTGGCCAAAAATTGTTTTGTCATTAAAACTGCAAAAAACATTGAACTTTACACATGTTCCCTTCCAATCCACCTTAAAGTATTTTAAAATCTTTGTTCTCTAGTGTAAGCTACCCCTTATCGTAATTTGATATCAAGCAAATGGACTGAGACTTTTCTAAACAAACGTAAGTTTATTGGCAATAATTTGTGCATACACTTTCGATTAAAATAATGTTACATTTCTTTTTTGTTTCGTGCTTAAATGCTCTGAATAAAAATAAGGTCAGTTTCAATCGTCACTTTTCTTATCGTCAGCAGAAGGGACGCATGCAACAAATAGAAAAATCGGAGTGAAAAACATTATCTGGAAACGAGAAAATGGGTCAATTCTCTTTCGTAACTTTGATATTTGCATCAACATTAGTATTGAGAGTAAGTATTAATTTTGTGAGCCTATTTAAAGATTTGTTTATTTTTTTGTTTAAAAATCATGTCAATTATTTGTGTGTGCCTGCATTCAAGAATAATGTTAAAACTTTCACTAGGTGGTTATTATTATTATTATTATTATTATTATTATTATTATAATATTATTATTATAAAATTCGAAACCTTTTAGGGCTCCAAACGCTCTTCTCGCGAGGACTCTATTAGGACGCCCTTTTTGTTTTTAACATTTTTTATGGTAACATTTTTCACAAATCCGCCCTTGAACATGTGGGTATCATGGCGTCCTCTCACGCTTCTCAATATCCTAAAATATTTCTGATCAGTAATTCTTACAAACTCAGCCCTCTCGACCATTGTATAAGCAGTGCTAACTCTAGATTTCAGAAATTTGATTTTTACCATAAAAAAAAGGAACCGAAATTAGAGAGTGTTTTAAGGAACACCCATATCATTAATTGCTATTTGTTTGTTTATTGTGAACGGTTCTATTATTAATTATTATTATTATTATTATCATTATTATTATTGGATCATAATTTTTTTGCCCCCTTGCTTTCCTTCTTACCACGCTTTAGCTATTGTTTATTGTAATTACCTGTGTACAAATATTATGTATTTATTATTTTTTTAATTTGCAAACCATAAACGTATGTATGGTCTCATGTATCTTCAGTGTTAGGGTTCGGCCAAACTAGCGAGCGAGCGCGTGATTAGCAGATAGTTATCGATAGTTGTTGACAGGGAGACAAAGGTTCGACTCTTGGCTCAGTGAACTCAGGGTGGTTTTTGACTAGTGATTTATTGTTGTGGTTTTCCCATCCTCTCTCCGCGCTGATGGCGATTCTTATTTGTAAAAACCTACTTTGATTATGACACTGAATTATTTTAACATATAAGTTTTACATTATACTACTACAAAGCCACATGGCTGACTCACTCACTGACATTAATGTTTACCCACTTCCAGATGAGCTAGAAACTTGAAATTTGGCAAACTTATAGCTTCTAGCCTGTAACCACCGGGAACATTCCAAAAAGTTAAAAAAAAAAAATTAACCCCCACTCCCCAAAAAAATCAAAATGTCGGAGCAACTTTAAAGTCGGTGCGGACCTTGCTTTGGAGGTCTTTTGTGGATAAAAGGTAAGACCTATAAAAAAAACGGCTGGGATCACATTAGTTTACATCCACTTGCAAAGAAAACTTGCCGAGGTTTGGGGGCGTAGCCCCCAACGAGCAAAGCGAGTGTGTATATATATATATACACAGTGTACGGTCTTACAAATTAAACTATGCAGTTAGTAGCAAGTGTGCTAAACCTGTCGATAATTATAGAAAAGTCAAATATATTGTCAAATTGAGAAGTTTTCCTAGCACGCAACGGACCAACTTACAATAATATTGCCCGGCGGCTCTAAACTAGACTGTCCCGGCTCGAGCGCACGCTATTGAAAAATATAACCCGCGACCATCGACCAGCGAGAATGCTTATTGTAAATGAGACAGTGCGCATTTGACTATGGTGACCACTGGGCTAGCTAGCGGCGCGCAGGCGACCAGTTGGCCAACTGGACAAAGCCATTAGAAATTAAATGGTCGGTCGTTTCCTTGGTCGTGGGGCAAGTCACCGGTTTTTAAAAGGTCACAATTGTGGCCCTTAGCCTGTCACGACTGGTGGCTAACACTTTAATAAAGTGAAATGTAAATTATTACTTTTAATTGGTCTTAAGAACTACATTGTTACAAGCAGGCCGTAAGATATTTATATAATGAGTATGTATTTCATGACAACTTAACAAAAGTTTAAATTAAATAACGATATAAATATTGT
This sequence comes from Timema monikensis, assembly GCA_902151445.1. Taxonomy (NCBI): domain Eukaryota; kingdom Metazoa; phylum Arthropoda; class Insecta; order Phasmatodea; family Timematidae; genus Timema; species Timema monikensis. The sequence goes on along the minus strand of CABFVZ010000280.1, from coordinate 204,650 downwards.
TGTTATTGGGCTCTCTATGCATTCAGTATAATAATATGGTGTAAAAGATATCATACTTAACAATAATTACTAAAATATTTGTTGTTTTAAAACTAATATAGCAACGTTCATTATTAGAGTGAAAATCTAATACCTATATTTATTAATAAAATATTGATTATAACTTAGCTTTACTGTGGTTTTTTTTAGCACCGCGTCTTACTACCCATTCGGGTTATACGCCTATGTACTAATTATTACACTTATAGGATAGGGAATAAGAAGGCTTAATTGAGAGGGAATTCACCAGCACTTGTGTGGAAGGAGAGTGTAAAACCATTTAGGAAAAACCTTCAGTGTACCTGGCCGGGATCTAACCCCAATCTCCCTATCTTCGGCAGTCTAGTCCAACACGAGTATAGCGTGTTAGACCACGCGGCCAACGAAGTGAGTTTCTGTGGTGTTACACGAAACGTTGTAGAGTGTTTACCGACCTCTATCCCTTTATCTTATATTCGCTTGTGTTTCAGACCTTTGCGTTCGCGGTAGACTTATCATTGTTTGGTGGTGAAGCAGAGGAAGGAGACAGAGAAAACGAAAAATATATGGGAGAAGAAGAAGAACAACTACGACAGATAATTTCTGAAGATGGAAAGGAAGAAGATGAGATTCCCCCAACCGGTTTTGATTATGAAGAATATGGAGAAGATGAGAATCACAGAATAGATGAAGAAGAGTTTCCAACAGGAGTCTTTGAGAATGAAGAAGATGGAGAATATGATAATTACAAAATATATAAAGAAGAGCTTCCACCAGGAATCTTTGAGGATGGAGAAGATGAGAATCACAGAATAGATCAAGAAGAGCTTCCAACAGGAGTCTTTGAGAATGAAGAAGATGGAGAAGATGATAATTACAAAAAATATAAAGAAGAGCTTCCACCAGGAATCTTTAAGGATGGAGAAGATGAGAATTATAAAATAGATGAAGAAGAGTCTCCAACAGGAGTCTTTGAGAATGAAGAAGATGGAGAAGATGATAATTACAAAATATATAAAGAAGAGCTTCCACCAGGAATCTTTGAGGATGGAGAAGATGAGAATTACAAAATAGACGAAGAAGAGCTTCCACCAGGAGTCTTAGAGAATTTTAAAGATGGAGAAGATTATAATTACAAAATATATAAAGAAGAGCTTCCACCAGAAATCTTTGAGGATGGAGAAGATGAGAATTACAAAATAGATGAAGAAGAGCTTTTACCAGAAGTATTTGAGAATGAAGAAAACGGAAAAGATAAGAATTACAAAATAGATGAAGAAGAGTCTCCAACACAAAGTTTTGAGAATAAAGGAAAGGATGAAGCTGGGATTCAAATACAAGAGGAAGAAGAGCCTCCACATAGAATTTTTGAGGAGGATGATGGAAGAGAGTACAAATACGAAGAAGATGGAAATCATATAAAAGTGAAAGAAGAGGCTTTATCTTCAAATACTGAATATGACGATGAAGGAGAACAAAAATACAAAAGCCACATAATATATTAAGAAGAGCCTCCAACGAGAGGTTATAAAGATGAAGATGATGTAGAGGAAAAGTATGAAGAAGATGAAGAATATGAAGAATAATGAAATCATAAACAAGAGAGAGAAGAGCCTCCACTGAATAAGATATGAGGATAGTGATAAATAGGAAGAAGTAGATTATAAAAACTGGAATGACAAACCAGAGGAAGAAGAATCTTGTCCAATATGGTTGCGGATAGTGATTAAGGGGAGGAAGTAGATAAATAATTATAATGACGATCAACAGGAATAAACGACATCACTGCGAATTTATGAGAATAAAGATAAGGGGTAAGAAGAAGATTAACATAATGTTATAAACATTAACGACGAAGACGACAAGTTCTAAGGATATATTTTGAAATAAAGAAGCTGTAGAAGTTTAGAATCAAAGAAATGAGGTAGAATAGCCTTCGTCTATAAGTTCTGAGAGAAAAAGAAGGCGGAATAGACAGAAAATATTGATAAGAGATTCAACTAAGAAGTTCGGAGAAGAAAAAGGATAGGAAATACTGAAAAGCGAAAGAAGAAATATTACTGAGACGCCCTGAAAAAATATACGATAGAAAGTAAATTAAATCGAAAAAGAGAATACACCCAGACATTCTGAAGATCAAGAAGGTAGGAATAAAATGAAAGAAGATATTTTACCGAGAAGCTATGAGGACAAAGAAGTTAATAAAGTCGGAGAAGAAAAGAAATTCCACAAAAATGTCCTGTGGATAAAGAAACTAGAAAAAAAATAAAGATAAATTATAAGTTCTTAGAGTTATGAAAAACGATTAGAACAAGATAAGAAAGAATTATAGGGCGTGAAAAAAGGAAGAACGAGAAGAAGTAAAGAAGGAGAAGAAAGACATAGTAAGTAAAGAGATTAAGAAGGAAAAGAAAATGAATAATTACAGCAATATAATAGAATAAAGTGGAGATCGCTTGGATGTATGTTAAAACAAATGAAGCCTACAAGACTTGTATAAAATAAATATTATATCATAATTTCAAACTATACATTACAATATAGTTGAGAATTTGTTATACTTTTTTCCTGCCAATGACAACGTATACATAAACACTTACATTTTCTTGAATAGCTTTTATTTTCAAAAAGAAAAAAGATATTCTAATTTTCAAAATCCGTTTCGTTGGTTAAATGTTGTAAGGCAAGCGTTTAAAATTCAATTGGCTATATAGGCCAAATTGATCATTAAAAATACTGAGAGGGACCGTATTTCATAATATTCAATATTAATTTTACAAAATAAAAATAATTACAACTTACTACCTTATTCTTACAAAAATAAAATAGTAGGCCACTATATAAACCAACAAGACTCACCTATATTTCATAACATAAATGAAGGAGTTGGGGCAAAAACATTATTTAGCACGCATAGATCTATATGGGGTGAAAACATGATTTAGCACGCATAGATTGAGATGAGATATAATCATTATTTAAACTTTTATGAAATCCTGAAATCCGGCTATAAAAAATTCGTCAATATTAGTTAATCTCAAAGTATTGACTGACTATAAATAACTTTTAATTCAAGAGGTAAGCTACCAGAAGAAACACTGATAAACATAGTTAAAAGAAAAAAAAGGGTTAGCATTTTTTTGCTCTAACCCTCTCAAATTTGAAACTTTTTGTTTTCAACAATGGCGTGATTGTCAGTCTTTCATAATGTTGTTGACAAATGTGCATCCGTAAGCTGTGAGCTGTTCCATTTAATATGAAAAAACAACTATTAGCAAAGGTAATTTCTGCAAAATATGGCACGTATTTGGTGTATAAATTCAACAATACTTTTGAAAATTGATCCTTGTCGAATAAAGAGTACAAATTTAGTAAACACACCTCAGATGTCAGATTTCCTTGAACAATGCCAAATCCTCAAATATCACTTTTATCATAATAATTCTATGTAGTACTAGATAGCTGTTGCCCGCGGCTTTGCTCGCGTGGAAGTTGATTATATACAAATACGAAAATATACTTATGTATTTACAGATTAATTAAAAATATTACGTTACGTTGATGACCATAACTTGACCTCAGATCAAAAATAATGCAAGTCCGATACAAATTTTCACCCCCTTTTTCATCCCTTATTAAATAAAATTTCCAAAATTCCTGAAACACGTATTTATTTGTTTTACGTCAATAAC
>CABFVZ010000280.1:174207-188909 GCA_902151445.1 Timema monikensis | reverse complement strand
CCCCCCCCACACACACAAAATTTTTATAAACAAAATATATATGGCTTTATTTATGGTTCAAACAATATCAAATTTAAGATACGAATACAAATTAGGGGGCTGTGCAACCATAAAAATCACTTCAGAGAGCTTCTAGATGTGTTAAATATTTAGAAATTTTCCTAGCCTTTGTCATTTTGGGGGTTATTTTACCATAAAAAAAAACACTTTAAAGAGATTCAAAACATGTTTAATATTCAGAAATTTTCCAAGCCTTCAGCAGCTAGGGGGTGATTTACCATGAAAAAAATCACTTCAGAGAGCGTCTAGAACTGTTCATCATTTAGAATTTTTCCTACCTTCCAGCAATTGGGGGATGTGCTCACCAAACCCCCACTGAAATTATTGGCTGGCTACGGCCTTGCAAACAGCTATTGAAAACACCTTAAAAGACATCACTACATTGAAAGAACATCTACAAGAATGTTCAAGAGCTGAACTTTTCACTCTAAAAAAAAAACTATACAGTTTATACTATTGTCAAAGCTTTCTATTCTAGGCCTGTAAAATCAAGCATTCAAGCAATGTTTATAAAAAATTATAAGACTTAACGGCTTTACAGACAATTATGAATTAAAAGATGCAAAAACTATTGTTGCATTTATGGTGGCAGCAGCTTTTAATAGTTTCAATAAAGTTGTTTCTCTCATACGTGTCAACAATCTGACAGGTTCAGACTTATATGCCATGACTCTCACTGTGATTCATTTAGTTAATAGCTGTAGTTAGGTGCTTGCAGTAATAAGCGATAACATTAGAATTAATCACAATATTTTCAATATTATGTTGGAAGGGTTTTGGAATAAATATGCATCATATTATGTTATCACAATATTACAATACCTCCCTCTTATTTGGTACTGTTCATATATTAAAGAGATATTAGGAATAATTGATTGAATATTAAGGATTAATAAAACATAACCCCCACCTCATTGATAGTATTGGGGAAAATGCTCGCCTCAGGACTTGGATGTTTGTGGGTTCAAACCTGGCCAAGATCGTTGGGTTTTTCTTGAGCGATAAAAATTCATAGCACAACTTCCTTAGAAGTAGTAAAGCTTTCGGTCCCATGTTGATTTTAAAATAACCCTGGAAGGTATATGAAAATACCTTACCCAGTAAAATTGGTAGCCCCTTTGACACTTGCTCATAGAAACTCTCATGTGCTGATATAATAAGTTGGTTTAGAAAGTGCAAATTAAATACCCAAAATAAATAAATAGTTTTTCCCTGAACCCATCACCTTAGCTAAGTCGGTAGCATGTCTGTCTGTCTACTACGCTAAGAGTCCTGGGTTCGACTCCTGGCATGGCCAAAAAATTTATCATTAGTGAAATGTGGGTTTACCATTTCACAGTGATAAATTAATGGCAAGGGACTGGATGTTGTTCCTCTCCTAGTCTTAGCTTATAAGGCATATGAAGCTAGGACAGGCCTAGCAAGCCGGTAGAAGAAAATATATAGCTTGAATAAAAAACTGATGCAGGCCACAGGCTAGAAACAGTCATGGATGTCAAAAAGATACTTCCCGTCCTATGGAAAACTAAGAAGATTTATCTATAATGTCTACCAAGTTTTCAGATATACTAGAAATATACAGATTGGAGTGTAACTCACTGGTAAAAAAAACGCACCTAAAGTCCATCCACCTGGATGACAGTTTAAAAATCATATGTTTAGGTTTTGGGTTGCCAACACTTGTAAAAGATCACTGTTTTGTTATAAATGTAAAGATCTTTAATTACCTGTTATATATTACATTTAAAATAATGTAAACTTAAGTTTTCTCATACTATTTCATTTTTTAAAATAATTTATTTTCATCCAACTCGAAACAATATTTTAAACATAATTATAAGTACTTATTCTTCATTTTAGAACGTTATTGATTTTGTTATATATAGTACACACATCAATACCTTTTAATACAGGCATCGTATTTACTTGGAAAAGAGATAATTGTTGTCATTTTTTTTACATACAATAAATGGTTTTATGATTATTTTATCTTATTTTGAAATATTTAACTGAATAAAACATTTTCATCAATTGCGTGTCTGCATCATTGTAAAAAACTTGTTTACCGTCATGTTCAACCATATGGTTTAAATTTGTAAGTCGCCATTTTGAAGATATGTTCATTAGAAGTTTTTGTAAAAGTGGTGTGAATATTTTTTTTAAGTGGAATAAAACGATAAATAAACTTTGTGTCCGTCCTCTTGGAAAAATGGAAATCGATAAGTTTAAAGGCAAGAAGTCATATTATTGGCGCACGTGCGCACACACACAATTCCCTCCACCATTGAACTGTAGTTTGTTAGTTTATACAATTTTCACTCAATAAATCAGCTGTAGATTTGGTTTTGGCAGGTAAACTCCAGACTGCTGATGCTGATTCAGCAATTACTTTCAACTGTCGGGAGTAAGCTTTAGTGTTTCATTCGAACAGCTTCTTGATTCAGAGAAGAAGTTACAATTGTAAAGTGTTTTAAATCTACATTTTTCAAGGTAAAGTAGAGTAGAGTAGGTAAGTAAAATTTAATTTTGGCATACTTAATGACAATAGTTTAGTTAACGATTTCATATAGCAAAAATGCAATAGATGAAAATTTTGTGGATATTATTATTATTAGCACCACATCTTACTACCCATTCTGGGTTATACGCACTTACGCTAATGTGTAATGGTAGGGTGATTGTGAGATGAAATGGAGGACCTATAGTTTAACATGGAATCCGAACCACGGTGGCGGCTTGAAATTCCACACATTCATAAGTTGTGATTAATACACATCTTGTTAGAGGTGAAGGAAGGGTTTGGCAATCAGATGAATCTTTGCTGAACCCGAGGATTGAACCCCGACCCCTCAGTACAGAAGTCTGTCACCTTACCCCTGGACTACCAAGTCACCTTCAATTAACAGCTGATATAATTGCAAAATTCTCGAAAACGGTTTCAACCATATTACCAAAAGAGAACTAACTATTACATCATTGGCCGTTTTGATTGGAGTTATTGGACATAAAATAATGAAGATTTTTATAATTAAAGTTCGAAAATAAGTTGGTCCAGCACGAAATCAGATTTTTTTTTCTTCTGTGTTTGACTTAAAAATACATTTGTAAGGATCCAGACATAGATAATTTTATAAACAACAATGATTTCTCCGGTAATTCCTTGCGTTAACTATTTTCTTTGGATCTGTCAATGCTCAGATATACTTCTTAAAAACCACACCAGTATAAGAATGCTACACTTTGGAGTGAAAAATTCGTGTTCAGAAAAGAAGAGCGAATTAAACCCTTTACAAAAGTAAAATTTCAAACTTCTATTACCTGAGACTGGTAAGTCTTCAAAGCAATTACAAAAATAGCAATTAATTTTACAAAAATGTTTGTTAAAGCATCACTTTTAGACAGGGCAATTAAACCCAAGACCTTTGGATTAGTACAACAATGAATGCTCTTTCTGGGCTTTGAGCCAGTGCTCTATTGTAATTTTCATCATCATATTCTAATAATGTTTGTGAACAGTACACAACATTAAATTGTCACTATCGTCCAAAGGGACTCGTCAGTTCTTAAATTAAAGAAAACTGTAAATATTCCCACAACCCCGTAAGAAGTATAGAAGTTTCTTTTTACATAGCTTTATAAACTAGCGGAATATTCCAGGAAAGTGTTGTCAATTAAGAATGGATGGGAATAGAGAAGTCAACGAAGATAGTACTTACTATTCCACACCCCAATATTTTAAATTATATTTACTTGAATAACATCACTCAACATAACAATTTTACTATTAGTTTTATTTTAAATTTGTCAAATTAAATAAGACAATAAACCACTGATAAAAACATACAATTACATAAATAAATATCAACAAAGGGCACTAACCAGCTGGATTCAATAAACAATTAAAACCTGATAAAAAGGGAAGCCTTAAGACCTAACATCAATTAGGTACACCAAAGAATGATATATTTTTGTACACCCTTTCTTTAAGGGTCCCATACATGATCATGCATGCATGACATTCATTGTGATTGCCATGCAAACAGATTGTATATGGCTATGCACGAAGGTGACCGACACGTGAGGTTTGTGCATGAAGGATTTCAAACATGTTTGATTTTTGGCCTTTGAATGATATGCAAGTTGGTGATTGAAATGCAAGCATGAACATGGGAGGTACTGAGTTTTTACGCAAGTTCATCAATCAACCATATTTACCTATTCACTGTACAGGTCAAACGCGACTGACAGGAATGTCATGCATGTATGGGGCCCTTTATACAAATGCTAGACTAAAAAAAAATATTGCTCTCACCTTATATCCTTTGATTAGTTGATACAAGTTGTTTGAAGCCCGAAAAGAACAAGAAAATGTCAATGTTATCAACAACATTAATTATTTTAAAATATGTATAATTTAGCCTATTTAAGTTACTCTTAATATTTTCGCCAGATTTTCAAGTATTCAAGTCTGTGAGATTTACTTTCCTTTCCCAAATCTAAAGTGGATATTTAAAAACAATCCAGGTTTTTTAGTGGGGGTTAAATTGAAACAACTCTTTAATTAGCTTACTTCAAACAAAACTATACAACACAATATGAATTTCAATATGTACGTTTACGTACATTACACCTCACATTTATATCTGAAAATATATTATGCTTAGGGGCCATCCTTAAATTGCATAAGGGTTTTGAGGCGAGGGAGGTGGGGGTCAGAATCAAACTTATTAAGGTTTTTTTTTAGCATGTTGATGGTGAGACAAAATAAAATCATAAAATAAATATACCTATTAATTATAAATTTCACTTACATTTCATTACCAATTTGTATGTCTGAAAATAGCTAAACAATTAAAATAATTTAATTTACCAAATCATAAAAAAATTACTTAAAATAGAAGGGTGGGGACAAAAAAATCTTACAATCCTGTACATGGGGGAAGGGAGTGGGGGTTGAAAATCATGAAATAAAAGCCTTACATAATTTAATGCTTAATGTGAGTACATAATGATGAACTTTGTTTAGATAATCAATTCAAAGATATGGATTCACAATTTGAATTTAATTTACACTCCAAATTTTATTCTGTTTTCTAAAATTAGAGTTGGGGTCGAATCTGAATCTCCAATTTACCTTTGAATCCCGAGTCTGAATTTTGTACAAAATTATGAACATAAGAAGGAATATAAGTATAAAAGAATAAAAGAAAATACTAATAGTAACGAAATGTTAACATTCTTTCAAGTGTTAAATTACTGGTCTGTGGCTTGGTTGTTTAGTTCATCGTATAATTATTATTAATATAATAATCGGGAATGAACCTACAATAAGCAGTATTAACGCTGTAAAATAAATCTCACTTAAGATTTTTTTTTTTATTTGATAGTCCTATTTATAATTAAAATTTACAGTTTTCAAAATTTGTGAAAATAAAACAATTTATGACAGGTATTAGTCATTTTACATTGCCTATATTGTTTGCGTTTAAAATCATTATCAAACTACAGTAAAACCCAGTTAAACTGAACTTTGGTAGTCCGAAATTCCAAATAATCTGAACACATTTTTTAGAAATCGGAGAAAACTCAAATGAAATATATTTGATTGGTTAACAAGTTCAAAGTTAAAAGAGATTGGTAAGAAACAGTGATATCTGATGGTAAAAAAAACAACCTAATATTTACATGTTGTAGTCAACACAAAGTGTTTTCCTGTAACTAAAAAATTACAGTACATATTATTTCTTATAAGTCGATTAAATAAATGAAAATGTGCTTAAACTCATTCAAGTGTAATTCAGGGAGAAAAGAGGAAGTACAGGAACAACTACAAGAATGTAATGAGCAAGTGAAAAAGTGTGGAATTAAATTCAGCATGGCTAAGTGTCAAGTAATAGTAATGGAAAGGAAGAGGATAAAGCCTAGTAAAGCTATACATATGGACAGGCTAGAGCTGAGAAAGGTACAGAGTGTAAGGTATCTTCCAAGTGTGAACGAAGCGAAGGATAGGTGTAGAGAGAATCTGAGAGTAAGAGAGAGAAGTTGTTCTAATATGGAGACGATAAGTGCCCTTGAAGAGTAAGGAAGTGCAGCAGAAACATGAACATTGAAAATAAGAGATCCTAAGAAAGTAGAGGCCATGGGAATGAAGTTTGCAGGAAGCATGTTAACTGTAACGAGGATTAAAAGAATAAAGAATGAAATTATCCGAGAAAGAGTGGGAGTACGGCTCAAGGAGTATATGAGATGGTATGGGCATGTAATGAAGATGGAAAATTAAAGGCGGCACAATAAAATGTTGACAATGAAGTATGAAGGAAAAATACTGCAAGGGAGGCCAAGAAAGAGATGGGAGGAGCAGATAACAGAAAGTGTTCAAGTGAGAGGAGAAAAATGGAAGAAATTAAAGGAGGAAGCGTGGTGGAAGGAAGATGGAGACATTTTACTAAATTGACCCAACCACAAGCTGGAAACAGTTGATGATGATGATGTTGATGAACTGTAGTTTAAAATTTGTGAAAATACTGATTCTTCTATTCCCGTCTAGGTGACATTTTTCAGTTTACTATTATATTTGATACGGCTATATCCGCAAATAAAATATAATTTCCATCTTCCAAGTGTTGCTCAGTATTCATGGACCATTAACAACTGCACAAGTATTAGTTGTTGTTTTTTCAAAAATAATTGTACTTCTATAGAAGCTTAGGAATGTACTTCTTCTCTTTAAGGAAAACTTCTTTTCGCTTTTTTTTAGGTATTTGAATGAAAAGAACACAGTTCACACTTTACATTGCTGTCATTGGAAAAAGAGGTAATGGCTGCCTCTTAAAGAAAATTGATTGTTACCATCCAATCCCCCGATCTAGAATTATTCTATCGAAACTCATTAGGAGGGAGTGAGAAACGAGTAATGCAACTTCCTCAAAGAGGAAACTAAAAGACACGAAAAAGAAAAAAAAGAGTAACAATAACTTGACCAAACAAGCACTCATTTATATAATAATGTGCATGTTCAGATAGTTGTACATAAAAATTTACACATGCATTAATTTTAAATTAAAATTCATCTGTAAATAACATATTAAAGTAACTTATTGCTATGTTATGTCATTTTATGCAATATTTTTAGAGACCTAAATCAATTGAGTGGTACCAGTAAACGATGAATAATTAACCTTAAACCCACATGTGATTAATTTATCATTAATCAAATAATCATGTAATTTAAATTAATAATGTACAGGTATTGTGATGTTAATTTGAAATTTTGCTCCGCATCATTAAATAGTCATCAAACAAGTTCAGCCTTGAAGTTATTGTTATTTAAAGTCAAGAGTTTATATCAAATCAATTTATTATATGAAAATAAAAATTAACACAAATTTCATAATACTATTTCCATTTCATTATTCACACACACAAAGTGTTTAGTCAAAAGAACAGTCAAATAACACTTTTTTTAAATAGGAATTTAAAATCATCATCATTCAATTCCTTGGCACTGAGAAGGCCACCAGATCACAACCATGGCAAATATCAGACTAGATACATCAAACACTATCCGCTTATTTTTATGTTTCCAAAATCCGTACACTTCTTTTATCGAATATTTCTTTGAACACTCTGGCCGTTTCGTCGAGGAGGCAGTTCAGGATGCACACAGTAACTTCATTCTTGACGGTGACCTCATCCTGGTCGTAGTTCGTCCACCCTGCCTCCTCCTCGTGAGACTCCCTCATTAACAGATCATCGACACAATCCCTCTTTCTGCGACTCCATCGGACGATAAGATTATCTCTGCCTGGCCTCGGTGCAAATCCAAACAGCTGCGATACTTGTCTCTGCACGATGTCATGGAGATCATCACGAGATCGCGGGGGCAGCTTCTTCTTCTTGTGGGAACATAGCGGCCACTCCCAGAGGAGACGCGGTTTCGGTTCCTCCCAACCATATGCATCTGCAACCTGAAATAACAGGATTTCACATTGATTAACAAGGTGGCCAATTTGTTGAGGGAAAGAGACAGACTTCGGGGAGCATGTTCTAGGGTGGAGATTTTGAAAATTTTTGAGAGCATGTACCTAATATACTGATAATTTTTGAAAAAAATTATTTCACGTGCCCATAGGAATGCTGAGTAAAAAAAAGGACTAATAGAGCCTTTCATTAGAATTATTATCATATTTTTACTACAGTATTTCCTATGTTTTCCAGACAAAATAATGAAGTACAGAAGGAATGACATTTCGTTTTTCATAAAATTGACTAGTGTGAAGTATATCTTTCGACCTGTTAAGGTTATACACATATGTTATAATTAATATACTAATTTGTTTAAATATCAGGAAGGTTGAATTTAGAGGAAGTGTACCCGCATTTGCATGTAAACATTTAAAACCATTTAGAACAAGCCACACTCATTACACAAGATCGAGATTAGAACCCAGATCTTCCCATAATCAACAGTATAGTCTATTACGAGAGATGCCTTAGACCATCACCTACCTAAACTCGAATAGAATGGGCCAGTATCACATATGAAAATGGCCTATTCCATTCTGGTTTAGGGAGGTTTTCTCCTGTATTTAGTATAGTCACGCTTGAGGCGTACTAAGTCTGATTATGAAATTGGCCCTTCATTTTGCAGCTCTAGTATAATTTTAATAGAAAGAGCCTTTTAAAATAATACTTTTTTTTTGCGGTCAACATTTATAATATCTGACCATATCATTAGTGTTATTTTATAGGTTTTTAAAATATCTTTAAAAAATGTCATCTGCAAATTACATCACTTGACGTATGAATACAGATCTTGTAAGGAATCTTCTATGGAAATTTGACTGTATTAAAATACATAGCAGCAATAATATATTTATTGCAAAATTTTAAAGCAAATAAATTCTTTTTTCAAGTTTTGAATGTCCATAGGATCAATTTATATAGTTCAAAATATAATAACGAAATGAGAAAGCTGATCTACAAGTGGTGAGTGTTATTGAACCCTTTGTTCGCCCTGACATTGTTGCCAGTCAGATTGCCAAGACACGCAACTAGTGGCATTGATGCCAGACTGGCAGCGCTGCCATAAAAATACACGGATTAAGATCTGGTATCTCACATTCAGATACCAACCAGTGGATTTTTTACCATGTGGTTTATTTCTTGCAACATGGACAATTTTAACACAGAAAAGTTATATATAATATGTCCAATAACTCATCAAAAGATTTTGACATACTTACATAATACAAAGAAAAATTTTTCAACTTTCTTAAATCCCTCTATAACATAACAAACAAACCATGTGTGCTACAATCTGCAATGAATGAATGCACACACAACCACCCCTTTTCCCTTTTCTTTTTACTTGAACGATGAATGCAAGCGATGAGTCTATTAACTCTTCAACATCCATGCTGAGACTGTAGCATAAGCTGTTATCTTGGTTGTCATATTGGGTGGCAGACCCCAAATATGTCAACAGTGCTGCCAGCAGCGCTGCACTGGCATCCTAGTGTGATACGGCCCTAAATCAGAGCTAGCAAAGTATAGCGTAATTTTTTCCCCGAAGTAAATTCAAATGTCCAAAGATAAAAGGTTAAAACTATTTTTCTGTGCCCCCTCCTTTAACATTTGGAAATATTATTAGCACCACGTCTTACTACCTGTTCGGGTTATACACACTTATGTTAATGTGTAGTGGTAGGATGATTGTGAGATGAAATGGAAGACCTACAGTTTTAACGTGGAATCCGAACCACGGTGGAGGCCTGGCATTCCCCACATTCACAAGTTGTGATTTATACACGTCTTGTCAGAGGTGAAGGAAGTGTTTGATAATCAGATAAATCTGTGCTGGGACCGAGGATTGAACCCCGGACCCCAGCACAGAAGTCCGACACCTTACCCCTAGACCACCATGTCACCAACCATTTGGAAATAAATCATTCTAAAACCATTAGCAATTTGGGTAAACTATAACTATTACTTTGCACTTAGGCTTTTAATTTTGTCTAATGTATTTAAAATATTTGTAAATATGAGTGAGTAAGGAATACAAACGACCAAATGCTGGCTCTTGTATCAACTTCATTCGTGTTCTTATAACAGTGATGAATGATGTTCTGGGCTGTGGATGCATGGCAACCTAATTCACTGCCGGGGTACACCATTTGCGGGTCAGTGCAGTATGGTGTAGCTTATAAAGTAAAGCTATTGTGAAATCTGTAAAGATAAGATTGCTACCTTCTAGGGTAAACTGAGTGCACATATATATATTACCAATCGTGTGGCAAGGTCGAAGAGGAAGCGTCGGAAGACGGCCTGATGGCCGGAGCCCAGGAAGTGTTGGGGAAGCTCCACCATGGTGAGACCCTCGCCTGTCATCAATGCAGTGTGTAGGTGTTCGGTGGCTTGACGAGTGAATGTTGTCACCTGCGCCTGGCCACATGGTACTGGAGCACCACAAGTTTTACCCGGGGGGGTATAAGGTGGGGGCGGCTTGTTGGGGATCTCACGGATATAGTAGTAGGGCAGTTGCTCCTGGGCTTGTTGTAGTTGCTGGATCTGGGAAAAGAGGAAGGAGTGGATTTAAACACGTTTCACCAATTATGGCAGCAGTAATTAATACTTATTTACTTACTCTAAGACATTTAGTGTCTCGAACATTCATTGCCACACTTAAAAAAGTACGTCACCTATCATTATCTTGAGCTATTTCCATTCAGTCCACCTCATTACACTCTATTCATATCTTGAGCTAGTTCTATCCAGTCCATCTCATTACACCCTATCCCTATCTTGAGCTATTTTCATTCAGTCCACCTCATTACACTCTATCCATATCTTGAACTAGTTCTATCCAGTCCACCTCATTACACCCTATCTCTATCTTGCAGATAAGTACCGATACAGTTTATCTAATTCAACCTTTGTTTAACAAAGCTTTAAGAGGTCTCACGTTCAATCCCGGGCGCTTCCAGATTTTTCTGTGAAGTGGTGGGTCTGGAACAGGGTCAACTTAGCCTCTTCATGATAATTAAGGAGCTAATTTAATAAAGAAGTAGTAGCTCCAGTCTAAAAAACTGAGATTAAAGGCCAAAATATATGTCATACTGATTACATGACACACTCTATCCACAAATATTGATACTACCTTCGCCAACATGCAGCGGCCACTCTCTCAGTATAACACGCTTGCGGGCTGACTCCATGAATTTTAAGAGGCTTTGTAAAAAAAAAATTGATTTAATTCTTTATTTCTGGCTGTTTGAACTCAACTTGCCTCCTGCTCAATTTGTAACTGCTGCAGTCGAAGCTCCTCTGCCTCCTGCCGTGTCCGACTGAGACCAAAGTCCTCATCAAACCATTCCTGAGCAAATCCTTCATTGTCAGTGGCAACCTCCGAGTCCGCTGCGACCCTCGACAGACCACCACCCAGTTCCACCTGTAATCATTCAACATTTGTTGCATCTCATGTTCTGCACAGTCCACTACTTCACAACATTATAAATTAGAAAGAAACACCCAGCTGATTTTTCTTGAGCAATAAAAACCATAGCACAAACTTCCTTCACAGGGGAAGTAAAGTCTTTGGTCCCATGTCGATTGCTGAATCTAAAAGAACCCTGGAAGGTATATGAAAATACCTTTCCCAGCAAAATTGCAAGGCCCTTTCACTTTTGCTCATAGAAATTCTTATGTGCTGAATGCTGATAACATTTTGTTTAGAAAGTACACATTAAATAACTCAACTAAATGGAAATGAAAAACAAGAAACACTACAGTTTTAATTTTTGTTTTTTTTCAATATATTTGATGAAGTGGAAATTAAATTTGGTTATAGATACAGCCGTCTCTGGGCGAGCTAAAGTTCATAAGTAATGGGTTAGATTCTTGTATCCATATGCCATTTTTAATTTTGTTTTGCACCGTGTCTTACTACCCATTCAAATTATACACATATGTACTAATTTGATAATGAGCTAGGAATTAGGGAGGTTAAATTTAGAGGAAGTGTACCCGCATTGGCGTGGAGGGAGAGTGGAAAACACATTTTGGAAAAATCTCATTTGACCGGGATTTGAACCCCAATTTCCTGTCAATAGCAGTCTAATCTTACATGAGAGTGACACCTTAGACCATGCGGCCACCGAAGCAGGTCATATTTAATTTAATTTAAAGAATAATTTTAGCCGAGAGATAATGATTTTTCTCCCCACTACTTCTCATTTGAGTTATATACATACCTTAATTACACTAATAGGATATGGACACATAAGAAATGATTTTGGGCCTAACATGTCCACTTTTGCATGGCATGCTAGTGGGAATTAATTTTGGGAAAACTACCTCTAATACATCCGATTGGGAGTCAAACCCTGATGTGCCTATCACCGGCAATCCCGACTAGAACAAGAGTAACACATTATAGCATGTGAGCACTGATTTTAGTTAATGAATTATTAAAATCACACCAGGGATGTGATATTTTACGGTGTACAATTTTTTCATATGAAATGTTTAAAGACTTAGTTTGTTTTTAGTTTGAAATCCAGATTAACTTTTATTTTGACCCACTTTGGTGGAATGGTCTAAGGCAGTGTTTTTAAAGTGATGTGCTGCGGTAGTTTGGGGAAAGGTTTTAAAGAAGTGAGAAAACATTTTAATGAATCTTTTTAAATCCATAGTAAACATTAATTTTTAAACATCACACTTATTAGAATTTTAGCTATTGAATATTTAAACAGTCTTAATATTTATTATTTTAATAATAAACTCTCTCCTTAAAAAAGTGATGGTGTACCTCGACAAGTTTAGCACCCTGTTCATTGTGCTGTGATTTGAAATAGGCTAAAAACCACTGGTCTAAGACATCACTCTCACAATAGACTGGACTGACAATGATGGGGAAATAAGGGTTCGAATCTCGGTTGGGTGTATTGAGGGTAGTTTTTCCTAAATGGTTTTCCTGTCTACCCCCACACAAATGTGAGTACACTTCCTCTTAAATCCTCATCTCTAACACTATACAGGAGTATAACTCAAACGGATAATTAATTAGACATAGTTATATATATATTTACATAATACCTTATTTTTTAGCCTAAAATGTGCAATAAAAACACTTAGTGTAAAGTGAAGTTGGGTTATCTTTTTAAAATGGAAATAATATGTTCTTTGATTTGGATAACAATCAATATGTTTTAAAATTAAATGTACCAATAACATAATAACAAAAAAACTTATAAAATAATATAGAATGTATTGTTTAAAAGTAAATCCAACTAAATAACAACAAACATGATATTAAGCAATACTAGATATTAAACATGACACTTGACAAAATAAAACATATTAAGAAAAAATATATATACCTATGCAATTTTCATAAGAAGATTCCATTCATAAAACATACGTCTTGACTTTACCACCTTGAACAAATTTTTATTTTATATGTTTAATGTTGAGAAGATAAAAAATAACTTGATAAAAAATTTCAATAGTAGTTCAATCATTTAAATATATTTGTTCCCCCCAAACTTTTGACCCTAAGTAAAAAGAGAGAGAGAGAGAGCAGATAGTGTATTTTCAGTAATATTTTTTATATATCTCCTTTTGATACAAGAGACATATTTGTCTACTTTGTATTTATAGAACAGTTGAAAGTTGATGTGTTACTTAACTGGAATGAAAGCTAAAACAGCAGTTTGGGAACCCCGACGTGCACATCTAACACGAGGAACAGTGAATGACTCCCCAGTCTGTGGAGGTGAGCTGGCGCCCTGGCAGATTTGTTTATACACGCCAGGAAGGAAGAGGTGGGGGGGGGGACTGTGTGTTGTTGCTATTCATAGCACCCGTCATAAATAAAAACAATCGACACGCGTTGACGGCCTCTGAGGTCGTAGTTACTACAGGCAGCACACGTGGAGGTGCCCTCTTACAGGAGTTCATAGGGGCAATTTGGATGTAATTAGGGCGAGCGGAGAGATAGATACACCTGAGAAAGTGTGTAATAGTTTTTAGGGACGATTTAATTTAGGGACATTGACTCCAAAGTGTACTCGATCGGGAATCGAAACAAGGCTTCTCTAGTCTACTACAATAGCTCATTTCGGATAATTTGCTTGCCTTAAGGTTTGGTGGTTGAAATACGATGTTCTTAGAGAACTGTCAATAGTTCTGTTGTTCCGAGTTTCAGTAAAATGTGTAAGCGACAAAAGATTGTGACCCACACTTCATATAGAGAGATTCAAGGGATCCAGTGACACACCGTTTACCAAAGAGATTCAGGGGAGTCAGTAACCCACCGTTCACTATTTAGGGAGATTCAAGGGATTCAGTGACCCACCGTTCACTATTTAGGGAGATTCCAGGGATTCAGTGACCCACTGTTCACTATATAGGGAGATTCAAGGGATTTAGTGATCCACAGTTCCCTATATAAGGAGATTCAAGAGATTCAGGGATCCACAGTTCACTATATAAGGAGATTCAGTGAGCCACCGTTCACTAGCATGTTACTTAAATCGCAAATTCCAACCTTTTGACATTTTTAGTCAATCGAATTTGAGTGCATAACACGTGTTAAAGAAACGTTTCGCTTCCCCGACAGTGACGAGGAAAAAAAAAAAAAA
>CABFVZ010000280.1:121632-168551 GCA_902151445.1 Timema monikensis | reverse complement strand
GGGGGGGGGGGGGGGGGGGAGGCTAAAACTTGGTATCTAGGATTATCATAAAGTTCCCTGAGGAGTTTTTGGAATTAAATATCTAACCCTAAAATTAAGGGTAATTTACTAAAGGGTAAAAAGAGAAAACTGAACTGGGTTTATTAACTGTTTTAGTGGGTAACTTCAAAATTTAAAATTTTGTATATTGGTTACTTAAATCAACATTCCCTAAATAAGAATCAATAATAGTTTTATTAATATATATTATACTAATCAATAAAAATAATGTTTTGACTTGTTTTGGACAGCAAAAAATCAATTTTGGTATTCTATACAATAACAATGAAAAGTTTAAAAAATAATATATTTGACTTCTATAAGTGGAAAGTAAGAGTGTGATGTTTTACCACCCCAAAAAGAGTACATGTATTCTTAAAAGAGTAGGTTGGTAAGCCTGCTTTAGAAGCTAGTTAAAAAGTGTTTTCATTGTTTTCAAATACCAAAGGAACAAGAGTTGGGAGAGGGATGTGCAAATGTGTTGAAGCTTACTGACACATGGTTTGGTGGCTGCATGGTCTAAGACATCATTCCCACAATTGACTAGACTGTCGATAACGGGGAGATCAGGGTTATAATCCTGGTTGAATGTACTGAGGTTTTTTTTTCCTAAATATTATTCCACTCTTCCCCCACGCAAATGCGGGCACATATCCTCGTAATTTAACTTTCTTAATCCTTAATACGCTAATGTAATTAGTAGATAGGTGTACAACCCAATCAGGTTGTAAGACGTGGTGCAAAAAAAACTGGCCAACTAGAATGTAATCCATTCATAACTCTTGATCATCTGATCATTTCTTTACTCACATAATGTTTAACTGTTCCACCCCCTCATCAGCCCCCTTATTTTAACTCAAGATATTCAAATTTGAGTAGGAAGAACTATCCACCTTTCCTCAAACCTCCCTTGTGTTATGCCACTGAACAAAATACTTGAAAATAAATTGAAAGGAATCCAGAAAAACATACACCTGAGCTGGTGGAACATTTATGATAGTGAGCGCCCGATTTATTGATTGTTTTCGCTGAAATTATCCCGTATGTCCACTGGATATTTAAGTAGTTAATTGACTATTGATGTCATTAATCATTACTCAATACACAGCATTAATAATAATTATTATAGTATTGTGAGTTATAGTTATTATACATCATAATTATATACTATTATTGCAACAAAACAAAATACAGGGAAAGCGAATACATTCGTTGAAATAGTTGTTTAGGAAATCAATTTGTTCAATGCTTTGGAATTGTTACAAATAATAAATTTTAAAGACTTATTACTATTTATAACAAGTATTTCTTTTTAAAGTCAAGATAAAATAATATTTTGAATTGAACACTGCCAATGGAGGAAGCTTCAACTTTTTTTAATTTTTTCTATTTGAGAAGTTGTATTTACAAGTTCCTTTTGCCAAAAGCAGTATTTTATAAGGAACAAAACCTTTCAGAACAGCCTTTCAACCAATACATAAATATTTATTCCACAAGTTTTTTACACACACATCTCAAAGATGTTTATCAATAATACCTTTTGTTTGGTCGTAGCATTGTTTTGGCTTTAATGATTTGTGTTACTAGAACTTTTTTTTACTGAACTATTAGTTTGAAGTGATTAGGAGCCAACATTCAAATTTATTTATAATTAATAATGGAAGGAAAAAAAAAGTTAAAAGTTTACATTCATTCATGTGTTTGTATGAAGAGAGTTTTTCTTTATTCCTTGAAATTGACGATAAAACAAATATTCTTTAACGTATAATTTGACTGGATGTAAATCAGTGTTACCTTGAATAAATAATAAAAATGGAGTTTTAATGAATATATATGTGTTTCAACTATCTCTTTACCTCTCCCTCTATTATTTTTCAACTAGATAGTCTATTTCTCAATTTTTTATTGGTAACATATACATGGAATGTTTTTTTTTCTGTGCTAATTTTTCTAAAAATTCAATTACCATAGCCATAATGAACACTTAAAGAATGCATAACCCAAAATTACGACAGGTCAGGGCTCTTTACTAAAGTAATTTCATGACGCACGACACAATGAAGAGCGTTCTTTAACTACTCAGGAGAAAATTAGTGCTTTTATACACTTTAGTTGCAATATGAAAAGTGTGTCCCCATAACCTATAGAACACCTAGCCAAATATGATTGTAAGATGATCCAAGATACATTATATTCAATGGTGCCTTTTATACAGGTGTAAGCTTTTGTGTCACCATGCTGACGAGACTGCAGGGCAACCAACCTCTACGCCATTTGTGTTGGAACCTCAGTGTATCTCAGTAACTGTATCAGTGTATTTCTATGTCAGGTAGTGAGTGTATTTATTATTTGTGGTTGGGTATTTATTGTATACCACTTTATTTGTTCCTGAATTGGCAACTATAAACAGACCCATCACGAATGTTAGAAAAGGAGAAATTGGCAATTCTGAGTGCTGTTTTTTTATTCCCTCTCACTCTTTTCGTGACGGGCAGCATATGCTGCTTGTATAAAAGCAAATGCCCAGGATGCATGCACTGCATTGCAATCTTCATGTACGGACATAATTGTCATATATAATATATTTTAGCTAAAATAAACATTGTAGGTGTTATATTTGGAAAAAGGGTAAGCATGTACAAATCAATGGTCACTGATGCGAGCGGAAGCATCATGTCGCTAAGGTTCCATATTTGCGAAGAAAGTGTTCCAATTTCAAGGTATAGTGACAGTTGCAAATTGTCATAAGTGTGAAATGTTCTAGGTCGTGGTATGCCTGTATCTAGGTTGGCAATATGAATCAATGGGCACAAGGACCAATACGTCATTATGGTCTCGCCTGCCAATGATAATGAGGTCAGGCTTAGTGTTATTATTATTGTGTATAAAATTAACAATCTGATTATTTATTATATTACAGTGTTTTGGTGCTTAAAATTAATTAGCTGTGACTCACTTTGGTGGCCGAAGTTCAAATCCCAGCCGAGTGTACCAAGTTTCATTTTCCTAAGCTAACTGACTATATTACTCGCTTTGATGGCCACATGTTCTAAGGCACTACTCTATTAATAGATTATACCGCCAATGACAGGGAGCTCATGGTTTGATCCCGGTCAGGTGTACTGAGGATGGTTTTCCTTAAATGTTTTCCCACTCTTTCTCCATACGAATGCGAGTACACTCACTCTAAATTCAACTTTATTCATCTCCAACTATTTAGTGTAATTAGTACATATGCGTATAACCCAAATGGGCAATAAAAAAAAGAATCTATGTGACACATTTAATACAGATAAAGTATTTACCTACTGTGCTGATTAATATTTAAACAATTAAGGGAAATACTTTTATTTCTCTATTTAAAAATTGTTACCCACATAAGGTATAATATATCTTTCTTTAATTGGAATCTGAAATGGGTGTAAGAAGGTAATTTTTTGATCATTATTTATATAGTTGGTTTTTCACCCCCTCTTCATTCTAATGCATGTTCATTTCATCTAAACAGTCTTCTTCACAACTTAAATTAATGTGCTAGTAACTATGTTGCTAAACAATTTAATCTATACTTATAAAATAACATGTCCTGATTGACTGACTGACTGATTCATCATCGCCGAGCGCAAACTATCAAGGCTACAAGCATGAAATTCGGACTGTATATTCATTTTGTTATGTAGGCACCCACTAAGAAAGGATTTTAGAAAATTCCACCCCAAAGGGGTCAAAATAGGGGATGATAATAGGTATGATAATATGTATGAAAGTCCGTCATTTTGAAAGTTACATAAACAAAATTTTGTATTTCGGTTATTGACGTAAAACAAATAAATACGTGTTTCAGGAATTTTGGAAATTTTATTTAATAAGGGATGAAAAAGGGGGTGAAAATTTGTATCGGACTTGCATTATTTTTGATCTGAGGTCAAGTTATGGTCATTAACGTAACGTAATATTTTAAATTAATCTGTAAATACATATGTATATTTTCGTATTTGTATATAATCAACTTCCACGCGAGCAAAGCCGCGGGCAACAGCTATCTAGTCAATTCATATATTTTTCAATGTCACATTGAAAACTAAAATATTGGCTGAAATCATTCTAAAAGCATTTTCGCAAACATTCATTAGAGTAAAAGCATCTACCACAGGCTGAAGGAATGCCAACTCGCCAGTCATAAAAGAGCAACCAACGCACTGTGTATTGGACCAGATTGAATAAGTGATCTGAGAATTGTACAGTTCCGGCTAAGTGCAATACAATGTGGAATGATGCTTGCTATATCAAAATTATTTATGCCACAACACTTCATGCTAAACGAAATCGTCATCAAACGAATCGAATTAAGTGACTTATCGCTATTACCTATTGGGAGTAGAGCTACATTACTTATTTTACACCAATCAGAATCATTTATAGTGACTAGAAAATCTACTAAATGTATTTTCATATATCCATATACTAATTCATGTGATCTACAGCTGTCATTTTTATATATATTATCAGTAACTATAAGAAAACATAAAAAATAAAGTAAAAGTTATCAATTAGTACTGCAAAAAAGTGTGTATTTTCTCTAAGTTTCTTTCTACCAAAATTCTACTATACTTGTATTCACGCTAATATGGCATGATGTAGATATTTCCCTTGTGTCATGTGTGATAATTTTGACCTTTGATTTTGTTAGAATATTTCTGGCATTCAGCTTAGATTTTCAAGCTGCGGAAATGTTAAATGTTGAGCTTACTAACCTGATTGTACCTGTAACCTTGGGAATATAGCTCGATAACTACTGTGCTTAAATCTCTTACTTACTCTTTCAATTTCAAGCAAAGATATTAAGATAACATTTAAAAATTATTTTTCTGCCTGTCATAAAATGTGTTGAAAATCCATCAGAAAAACAAAAATATGTATGTTTTCAGGAATTCATCTTAAAATAGTTTGAATTGGAAACCTCAACTGAATAAATCAAACAGTCAGCTTTACAAACTAAGCATTTGCCTTTCCTAATACCCAATAATATATTACACAAGTTTTTAATTTAAAAAAAGTCTGGTTTGGTGTTTTTATTTGTTATTGATTTTTTTTAAACCCAAGTACAATATATTGAAATGCATAAATGAAACTAAACTTGCATTTTCACAGTTTAATTCTGACAGTTTTTTTTTGTGTGTGATTTGCTGGCTTTACTAAAAATAATTTTAATAAAGAATGCTCATTATGTCTTTTGGCATTTGGCATTATATAGTCTTAAAATTATATCGTTTATTATTAGTAAGGATTTAAAATTAATATTAAATGGCAATTTTTATGTATAGATATATCACTTTTACATTCATGCTCATAATGTAAATAAAAAACTAGGCACTAAGTTTATATTTATTTGGAGTATTTAACATGCCTTTTCCAAACCAACAATTTTTTGCCCATGATGGGAACTGAACCCAATATCGTTAGCTGAGTAAGTAGATATGCTACTGACTGAGCTAAGGTGCGTGACCATGCAATCTAATTTTTAAAATTATTAGTTAAGGAAACTCAACACAACTCACCAGTGTCTGATCTTCAACTGTTTTCAAATTATTGTGATCATCATCAAGTTGGATACTGAAAGAATCTTTGTAAGGAGATCCTGTGAAAAATCAAAGGACTTTCATAAATGAGTGAATGCAATATAAGATGTTGCAAATTTAAAAATGGAGCTGAAAATATCTTAACTCAAATATAATTAAAATTATATTGGTTTAAAAAACGGAAACAAAATCTTTATTTTACTTGTTTGATACATTGAATATATATTCTTCCATAAATTATAAAGACAGTGGCTCGTCTATTGGATGTAAAGGCTCCCCCCCACCAAAAAAAACCCCACAACTATATTTACAGAGGTTATCAGACAACTATGTTACTAATTACAATAAACTAAATAGCACGCGTGTGAATGTATGGAACATGAGAAAATGTCAAGGTTTTTTCATTTATATACATAAAAAAAATTAGTCAAAATAAATTTTGCTATAAAAACTGCAAAAAAAACACTCGTCTTTTCTCACGTTAACTATAAGCCCAGTTTAGCCCACAACATTGGCTCAATTCAAGCTCTTTTATTTCTACAGTGTTTGCCATCCATTTGTTCCTGGATATGAAGCAATATTTACTATTTGAAACAAATGTGCTTGGGATATGTTTTATTCTTTGTTATATTTGGATCCTTATTGTGATCAAGTAATAAGGGATTTTGGTTCAACCTCGGGTGGGAGTTAAAATTTCATTATTAATAAATATTTACATATTTGACACTAAAAATGTGTATGAGATCAGAAACCTTAGCTCAATCAGTAGTGTGTCTGTTTACTGAGCTAAGGGTCTTGGTTTCGATTCCCGGCATGGCCAAAAAATTTATAATTGGTAAAATGTGGCTTTACCCTTTCACAGTGAGGAATTAACAGCTGGGGACTGGATGTTGTGCTTACCCTAGTCTTAAGTTATATTATAAGGCATATTAAGCTGCAACAGGCCTAGCAAGCCAGCAGTGGAAAATATATGACTAGAATAAAAAAGTGACTCAGGCCAAAGGATGGAAACAGTAATGGATGTAAAAAAAAAAGTGTGTAGAATCAAGTCGTAATCAGGTTTAATTTTATTTGGTTATTAGTTTTAACAAACGTTATTAACAAGAGGGTTAGGCTAGAGAATGTGCACCTACAAAGCAGTGGAAAGAGAATGTGAACATCATAATGTTAAGTCGAATGTGGACAGTTATTTTCAGTATACCCGTCAGGGATCCAAACCCTCACCAGAGTTTCCACTATTTTTTCCCAATAAAATCCGAGTTTTTCAGGTTTTCGATGAAGAATTCCTCATTCTTCAAGAGAATTTAGATTGAAGTATTGAGGAATAAAATTTCATTTTTCATAAAATTCACTAAATCAAATTCATATAATTTTCATTTAAAACAGGATGATTTGCGCTTGATGACGAAATATATGGATTCAATATGCAACCCAATGTTTCAGGTGGAGGTAGGCAATGGGAGAGAGGGGTTGGGGAGCAGAGTGAAGACATATATTCAAATCAACACTTTTTTTTTGTCAGTTTGATTTTTCTTCCATACAAGTATATGAAGCAAAGGTGTGATGGTATCATGTAATGAGGAAGTAAAAGGAAAGAATCCCAAATAGTGTGTGAAAGGAGCAAATAATAGCAAGTGTGTGAGCTAGAGGAGAATAATGGACAAGAGTAAAGGAGGAATAATGGTGGAACACCAAAGGAATATGGAGGCATTTTACTAAATTGACCTGACCACAGGTTGGAAAAAGTTGATGATGATATGGGTGTCCCACATTGACAAATATTAAAGTAAAAAAAAAAAAATTGTCATGACTTTAAATGTCCTGTGTGTTTTCCCAGTTTTCAAGGTGTGCTGTGCCTCAAGTTAAGTTCAGTTAATTAAAGAAACGTAAACACATTTATAAGCTTAAAAATTACCTCCCATTTCAGTTATTAACGAACCACCAATGAATCAAGAAGACCTCCCCATATTATACTTATCTTTGACACACAATTTATTTTCATAGCAATAGTATTCCCAGCAAATATAGAACAAAATTAACATTTCTAATGTAGTTATTGAATAATGGAATATTAAAACTTTAATTACATTAAATTAAATTAGGTATTAAAAACTATCTTAGTCATGCTGTTAGTGAGTAAAGTGATTTAATATAATTTAGCTGATAAATATTTTTTTTTAGATTGTTACTAAACATTTTAGTTTTAATTCTTACAATAGTTAAATGCAATGTTTGAGAGATATGGAGCCATGCAAATACAATGAATGGGAATTTGTCATCCACGGAATTAATTTGTAACACTCCAAATAAAACTAAAAGAAAATATTTAACAATACATAACATTAGAAGCTCCTAGGAAATAGGCAAGTCTTATTGTATATCTATGTATATTTTTTTTAAATGATAAGAACTGCTACCTATGTATCCCCTTTAAAATTCATTGAAACTGAAATCAAATATTTTATTATCAATAAAGCAAACTCCTAATATAGAAATTTGATAGTTATATTTGTACACATATTAAATATGGTATGTCTTCAACTTCAACACACAATAAAAATTATGCCAGATAATTGGTTTGAGAAAATGAAAAAATTAATGAGTGATTTATTTTATCCAATTTTGGTGTAACCTTGGTTGGTAAAATATTAATTTTAGGCTTCACAGCTTTTCTTCCAATCAGTTACAGCAGAATCAAGCATATAAAGAACAAATAATTGTACATAAGAAGTTTAAACAACATTTATCCTACAAATTAGCAAAAGTATTAATAGAAGTTTAAGTTGGCTTGAAATAATAATTTCAACATAAATACTAGAATTTCTTTTGCAAATATGTTGAGAATTTAGTGTTATTTTCTTGATTATCACACATGAAAATAGCCAAAATTGTTGCACAAAAGTCTATTATTATAATTACCACATTTACTATTTGTTCAGGTTATACCCATATATGATAATTAAACTAATGGAATAGGGATAAGGAAAGATACATTTTAGAAGTTATCTACCCACATTTGCATGGAAGGAGAGTGGGAAACCATTTAGGAAAAAACCTTCAGTAGACCTGACTGGGATTCAATCCCCGACTTTCCTGTCATCAGCAGGCCAGTCTAACATTAAGAGTGATGCCTTAGACCATTTGGTCACTTAAGTGTGTTGCACAAAATAACAATCCTGTAAAATTGATAATAGCTATAGAACTGTTGATTCTATGGAACAAATCAACTAATAATAAATATTTACTATATTTAAAAAAATCACACTGTTAGTTTAAAAGCCATGCTGCCTGTAGATATTTTATATTTTTCTTAAATGCAATGTTTTTTTTAATACAAAGCTCACATGTAATATGAAATTCTTTAAAAATTGAAGCAAAGTAAACAAGGCACTCTATTATAGACATGCACTTGAACAATGCTTTGTGGTATTGTCGATGTTACCTTAATATTGTATAATGTATTAATTTCATCATCCGGACGCATTTTAAATTTAGTCTGAAAATAACAAGAAAGTAATCTTCAAATATGTGACAAAGCGTGCAATAATGGGGATAAAATAGTTTTGAAGTTGTCCCATCCCCCTAGCCAAGTTGTTTGGGAGGTCGACCATATGCTCAGAAACCCCTAGTTCTATTAAAGTGTGACTAAGCTATCACAAAAATTGCAACTGTAATTTTTTACTGAAACTAGGACACAATGTAATTTCATACAAATGTTATACAACAAATTTAAACAAAAGACTTGTAGGCCCTTTTTCCCTCAGAAATTCTCATGTGGTGATATAATTAGTCGGTCCAAAAAGTGCATATTAAATAACCCACATGCCCTAAAAAAATCTTTTGGTTTACCCTTTTATGTTTTTTTAAAAAAAAAATTCAATTGAATTAAGCCATTATAATAATATTTGATTAGTTTTGTTTTCTCCACGTCCTCCAACCTATTGGAGGTATACACAATTTATGAACTAATGGAGTAGGGATTAGGAAGGTAGAATTAAAAGCATAAGTACCCACATTCTTATGGAGGAAGAGTGGGAATTCATTTGGGGAAAAAACATTTTCAGTACATTCAGGTGAAATTTGAACCCCGACCTTCCTGTCAATGTTTAAACAGTTTTTGCTAATAGAAAATGGATTAGGTTCATGTGTTTCAATGTCTGTGAAACTTTTCACTCTCAAGGAGCCTGACAAAAGAAAGATGTCACATTTGCGGATCTAATTCTTCCAACTTTTTTATTATCTCTTTCCCTAAGTGAGCTTTCTCAAATTAATCTTCACTTAATTAATGTATCTTTTTTACTTTACTTTACTTTACATTGTCACTTAGCCATTCGACCTTCTCATTGTTAATTTTTTTTTGCACTATGGCTTGCTACTTGTTCAGGTTGTACACTAATGAGTTAGGGATGAGGAAGGTTGAATTTAGAGGAAATGTACCCACAGTTGTATGGAGGGAAAACCACCCTCAATACATCCGACAAAGATTTAAGCCCCAAGCTCCCTGTCACCGGCAGTCTAGTCTATTGTGAGAATGATCCCTTAAACCATGTAGCCATCAAAGCAGGTAAAGTTATATTAAATCTACAGTAAATGTAAGTGATCTCAGAATTTTTTTTTTATCATCTTGAAAAGGTGTGCTCTTCATTTAGCCTGATAGGCAGCAGTCATTCCTTGACTGATTACACTATGACCCTATCTTATAAGCTACGCCATAGTGGAAATGTGCAAGGTAAGTTTGCTACCAATTAGGGTAGACGGAGTGTACAGTGCTCAGTGAAGAAGTTGTAGTGCTATGAATTATCCCCAACTGCAACAATAAGATAAGTTAAATAATCTTGTTATAGAGTGTAGAGTGAATGAACATACCTGAGTCAGATGGAATAGCCGAGGTTTCATCTTCTAGTGAGGCCACATCATAAGTTGTAACCATCAAGTCCAGAACTCGAGATTTTTCTCGACAAGGTGAGGGAGATAGAATTGAATCATTGAGAATCTCACTAACTCTTTTCCTCACATCAATAATAGGGCTAAAAGTTAGCATGTTTTTTTCTTTAAATATATGTTTTTCTTTGTATATATCTATCATCACATCTAAAGAATCGTTAACCATATATTTTAATAACATATCTATTACAATTTCTTCTTTTGCTTTGTCAAAGAATTTTTCCTTTGCTAATATAACATCAATATTATCATTTAGTGTATCATTTTGTTTTGTACTGATAGCAGAATCTTCTGAAAACAACGCAGAATGCAAGTTTGCTTTGTTTTTATTTTTAAAATTCAAATATTCTAAGGTATATTTGTTTTTAGCACGACTTTGTACCCTACTTGTAACAGTGTCGTCAGAATATGACACCTCTGCAAAGTCAAATTCCTCTCCAGATTGAAAAACCATGTCAAATTCTTCTTCAAGAGGTTTACTTTTTATATGGCTCTCTCCATCCACAGTATCAATTGAAATTTCATCTCTTGGACAGTCCTCGTTATTAAATAGTTTTCTGTCCTCTGCTAACTCAATAGTTTCATAATTTGAACTATGAACTAAAGCTATATTGTCTGTATTCTCCTCTTGAAGATCACTGGATGTGAAAATAGCACAGTCATCTTTTTTTAGGCTTATATGAGAGAGATTAAACGCTTCAAAAAACAGTTTCATAAGAATTTCCTCGGTTATTCTTTCTGCCAAATCATTATTTTTATAAATTTTATCTTTGGCAGTTGTTACAGTATCTTCCTCTTTCAATTCACTAAACCCTTGCTGCAATACATCTTCAGAATTGTGTTTTATTGTTTCAACAAATGATACCTCTCTGAATCTTTCACTGTCTTCATGTTCAACAGCAGTCTCTACTTGATGAGAACTAAGATCAAAGCTTTCTTGCACTGGAGGTTTTGAATACTTATCTTGCAAACCTAAAAGTTCTTGATTTTCTACAACACCATCTTGAACAATTTTTCTTCCCTCATGAGACACGCTATTTAAAACCTGTTCAGAGTTGGCTTCATCCAAGTACTCTTCAAAATCTTCACTGACGTGACTATTAGTGTTTAGGGAAGAATCATTTATATCATCTTTCTCATTTTGAGGACTAGAAATCTGTTCCTCAGCTAAAGAAGAAGATTGTTTCAAAGATATGCTGTTATCGTCTTGCTGTAGTGTCTCATTGATAGAAACATTGTGTTCATTCATCTTCACCGGACTTTGAATTGCAGTTGGCACGCTGAGATCCTGAGATAGTGATTTAGGGCTACTTGAGTCTTGACTTAACTCTTCCTTCTCAGACACTATTGATGTCCTTCTACTTTGTTCCAGGGAACGCGAGTGATCTCCGTCTGATATAACAGTCCAAATGGATGCATCACTACCGCTTAATCTTAGATCCTCTTCAACACTTTCAACAGGACTTTCATCTTTACTTGTCTTGATATCTTCCTCAGAGCTGTGTATATCTAATTGCAATGAAGTGCCCACCACATTTTCGAGAGTTGACTGTGAGCTAGTTACGGTTCCTCCCTCTGAATTTACTGACGAGGCCACTGTTTGGACAACACTATCGACTGACTTGCTTTGTTCTTCCTGGCTATCATCTTTGGGAACAAAAGCAAACAAGCTCATGTCCAGTGATGTAACGTTCATGCTGTGCTCTACTTTCATGACAGGTTTCTTCTCAGCTACACGAGGCTGCTTGATTTTAGGTTTCATAAAAGTTGTTGAAATGGGAACATTAAAATCTTGTTCCAGTTCTTCTTTAGTTTGCTGAATATATGCGTCATATGCCTGTAAACAAAATTATAAAACAATTTTTGATAATAAAAAAAACCTTATATAAGAATATTAGATATCTTAGGCAGCAGCATTAAGAATTGAAACAGGGGCCTCTAGAATCATGGTCAAGTAATCGAGTTTAATTTAGATAGGAAATCACTTTTTCAGCAGTTATAAAAATTATTGAAATAATTTTCATATATTTATATGTAAAGTCATGTGATCTGTAAATGTCAATTTTAATCAAATAATATCCACACACGACATAATATTGGTAGTAAAGTTTTTTTTTTTATCAATGTGATCATATAAAATGTTAGTGTTTGATTCTAAATGTTATTTATTATCGAAATTCCTTAAAGCTCACACATTTTGGTGAAGAGGAAGACATACAGTTTCTGATAACATATGTCATACTCACCTCAATTTGCTTAAGAAGTGACTGTTCCTTAGCTTTAAGTTTCTCTCGCTTTAGTCTCTTTTGTTCTTTCTGCAGTTTTTCAGCCTCCATCTTTCTTCTGCGCAACTGTTCTCTGAGTGCGGCAACACGACCTTCAATATCACTCTGTTCAGATGCCGTATCTGTTAGGAGCATTTAGAATATTTAAGAAAGGAGGTCGTAGAAACGAGGTGTATGAGAAGCATGTTAGCAGCTACGAGGAGAAACAGGATTAGGAATGAAGTTATTCAGGTAAGAGTGGAGCTAAAGCTAGTACATGGGATAGTATAATAAGCAAGGCTGAGATGACATGGTCATGTAATGTGTATGAAAAAGGAGAGAATACTAAAGAGAATTATAAAGATGAGGTATGCAGTAAAAAGATCGCAAGAGAGACCAAAAAAGAGATAGCAGGAGCAGATAACAGCAAGTGTGCAAGTGAGAGAAGGATGAACATGATTAAAGGAGGAAGAATGTTGGAAGGCTAGAGGAATCTGGAGGCAATTTACTAAACACACTCGGCCTCAGGCTGGAAACCATTGATGTGGATGATGATGAAAGATACTTGAATATGATGAGTTCTTGAAATTAAGTAAATATCAACAATCATACAAAAAAGATCCCCAAATCTTAAGGTGCAACAGAAGGAAGGGCAAGTAATTTTGCAGTTTTTATAGCATTACATTTTTTTGGGCCAAAGTGAATCAAATATTTCTCCAGTAGTAACATAAGAGTTTAGTTTTCTGCACATGCTAATATTGACAGATCTTGCATATCTGTCAATGGTGTCCTGGAATTTTGTCAAAACAGTTTGAATAAAGAAAAAAAGTTTTAACAAAATTCCAGGGCACCCTTGACAGATATTCAAGATCTGTCAATATTAGCATGAGCAGAAAACTACACTCTATGTTGCTACTGGAGAAATATTTGATTTATTTTGGCCAGAAAATTTCAATTCTATAAAAACTGTAAAGATACTTGTGCTCCCTTCTGCACCTCAATAGTAGCAAATGCATCACATAAAATTATATGTTATGTACCCACTCAAATATGCAAAACAAAACACCACACCAGTTATTACTTTTAAAGTTTGTTACAAAATTAAATGGTTTGTAAATTGATACTGGTGGTGAGATACTTGAGAGTGATAAGAGACCCAGGGGAATGCTAAGACTGAGATGGTTTGAGTGGAATAAGAACAGTGGATGCAAAATAAATTTGGATTGAAACAGGATGGTGGAGGAGGAGTGGTGGAGAGAGAAGAGGTGGTGGAGCTATACCACTCAAGCCCCAACTTGGTAGAAACTGAGTATGTTGAAATGATGATAATGACATAGTTGTTCAGCACCGGCCGACTTAACCTTGATATGAAAGGGCTAGGTTTGAATCACAATGAATGCACTGAGGGTAGTTTTCTATGCAATTTTTCAAGGAATTTTTTTACGTTTGTTTAGTTATGAATTACATTTTTCCCAAATTAGAGAATTGTATTACCCCCTGAAAAGTTACAATAAAACATGCACCAACACTCATTGAAATATGTAACCATGTCACCTAAAATTGTATTTCTAGTGCAGTTGCTCAGAAATTCAGAAATCCAACTGTGGTATTCTGGGTCAGCTAGCATACAAATAACTATGCGAGTTTGAGACTTTGATTTGGAAAAAAACATCTGAGACAATAAATAAGCTTTGCATAAAACCATTGAAAACTAAAATACACATTATGGTAATGCCAAATTTTTTGTCATTTTGTGCTGTTAAAATTAATATTCATAAGACAAAAATATAAACTAATCCAATCCCCCGGCATAGTTTTCAATCTATCAGAACTCATCAGGAGGGAGTGTGAAACACCCGATGCCATTTCCTAAAAGAGGAAACCAAAAAACACAAAAGGCAAACGGAACAGACAATGTTAACAACAAACACGGGAAATGGACATTCAATGCAAATATATATCTATTAAAGGAAAACTTCTTTTCAATTCATGAGGTATTTTGTTATATTTGGAAGAAAGTATAGGAAAGGTATTAAGTATTTGAACTTTGATTTGGCTTCAAGAATATTTTATATAACTGGATTCAGATTGGATTGGATGCAAAATAAAAAGGCATATTTGGTAAACCCCATAAATAATAATTTAATCTATCAAATAACATACCATTTTGGGAGAAGATTATTGATTCATCAGATCCACTAGAATGCCGTCGTTTTTGTTTTCCTGTAGGTAGAGGTGACAGTGGTGCTCGAATTCGTATGTCCAAGGATTCTCTTGAGCTTTCAACCATTTTTGGAGTCTGAATTTGAAATGTATCACCGGCCGTTTTGGACTCTTGTGGGAATTTGTTAGCCAGTAAAGTAGGATGGAGAGTGTTGATGGTCAGTCTAGGCATTTCGATTGATTCTGGTGATTCAAAACTTTCACTATTATATTGCTCTTGCTCCTGTGATATTAATAATGAGATGCTGTCAACAAAGATATCAACATTACCAAAAGTAAAACATAATATTTGTTTGCATTTAAACATTAAAATACAATCATTTTGTTAAGGTGTGTTAAAATGTGTTTTTTTTTTCAATTTTTCCAGGGTCAAACAGGAATAAAGCAAATAAAACTAAAAATATAGAAAATATAAAACATGAAAAAAACAATACAGTTATAGAAACTAAAATAAAGTATTGTAAAAAATAAAATTATGAATTAAAAAAAAAAGGATTAAAATCAGGAGAGGAATAATGGAAGTCTGAAAATCATAAAGAAAGAAGTTTCTTTATTTTGAATATTTATATAATTTATCTATTCTTGCAGTAAGAGTGGTTGAAACTTCAAATTGGTTTAGGAAGTTTCTTTCTTTGAATATTAATACAATATATCTATTCTTGCAGTAAGAGTGTTTGAAACTTCAAATTGGTTTAGGAAGTTTCTTTCTTTGAATATTTATATAATTTATCTATTCTTGCAGTAAGAGTGGTTGAAACTTCAAATTGGTTTAGGAAGTTTCTTTCTTTGAATATTTATACAATGTATCTATTCTTGCAGTAAAGAGTGTTTGAAACTTTAAATTGGTTTAGGAAAAAACAAGCTTTGATTTGGCATCCAAAAATTCTTTTTCTGCCTAAGCAAGTATAAAATTTGTCAATAAAAATATTGTCGACTAAAATAATCATTTAAGTTCAATTAGTTAAAATATATATCTAAAGTTTCCATATACGGCTTACTAATAAAACACTTATTTCTATTATTTCCCTCTATAAATATTTTGGTGCGTTAGTGGGTTGACCAAAACCTTTATAATAATAGTTTGTTGCTTTTCTTTTGTTGATAGAGTTTATTTCCTATTTAATTCATAAGGAAGAAAATTATACAAAAATTTAAGCCATTATGTTGCCCTCTTGCATGATTAAGCTGTCTGTGACAATAATAATATTTGTGAGTAAATGTTATGTGTTCAGCTAGATATTCAAGACAAATGAACAAAGGTAAGTTTGGCTCTTATTCTATGGATTTAAATAACTTAGCCTATAGATCTATTTAATAAAATATTAATATCAACATACTAACTACCTCCTTTTCTATATAACAAAACATATGAGGGCTATTTAAATTTCAACCTCTGGTGGGTTGTTAGGATAGTAAGTAACGGAACAAAACATTTTATTATATACTAAAAATAAATACTTATCAACATGGATGCCATCCTTCAACTCCTCAATGTTATTGAATCACTGTGATCCCAACAAGGTTTTCATGTGGGTGAAGATGTAATTATCACTTGGTACCATGTCCGAGCTGTAAGGAGGTTGATCGAACACCTCCCAACCAAAGTGGTTCAGCAGCGCTCGTGTGTGCGCATCCCGTTGTGGCCGTGCGTTGTCGTGAAAGAGCACAAAGCCTGACATAAGTATTCCTCGCCTTTTGTTCTGTATGGCCCTTTGCAAATTTTTTTAAAGTCTTTCACAGTACCTTTCTGTCATTATTGTGGTTCCTGGTTCCATAAAGTTAGTTAAAAACCTCTGTTTCCTATCTCACAAAACACTTGCTATCTTTTTGGGCTGAATGGGGAATGTGAGTGCACCCATTGCTTTGATTGCTTATTGTTTTCAACATTTACAAATTCGACTCATGTTTCATGACCCGTAATGATATGGTTGAGAAATTCATCCCCATCTATGCTGTAATGATACAATAACGTCAAAGCTGATATCAGATGGCAACCTTCTTTCATGCATTCTTAGAAAGGCTCATGCCTTGATAAAATAAGGGTCTCAATTCATAGGGTGACTATGCTGAGAGGAAGCCTAAGCCTTTAAGTATTTGTTGTATATAATAAAATATTTTGTTTCCATGGCTGTTTTTATTAACAACCCACTGTGAATGAAATTAAATACACCTTGCACCTTGTACGCGAGTATTTTTTATTATTTATATTTGACTTTGAGAAAATGATTTCATTTTCAAACATAAAACAGTTTTTATGATTATTAATAAAATAATGTGTTAGTTTTTATTTTTAACTTTTGTTTCTGAATATAAAACTATAAACACTGTTTATTTACCTTATTAATGTATTGTTTTTTCATCCCATTTATTTTCGGTTGCAGCAAATAAATCCGAAATAACTACTGCTGTATTAATTAAGCATTTTATTAATATTAAGGGCACAATTTATGAAAATGGGCTGCCAAGGGGTACACAAGCGAAATAAGGTTGTGAGCCGTTGCTCTATACTAACATCTAGAGTGAGCCCACTCCCACCTGTGTCTGGTGGAGTCAGCAGCAATGTCCTCAGGAATACTGCTATTGGAGTGTTTCTCTGAACCAGTCTCCATGTGCTCACTGATCTCCTGAGGGGAGATGTTCTCCTTGTCTTGGGTCAGTAAGGGGGAAGTGCTCATGTCTGGGAGATGAAACAAACACAATCACACTGCATGAATACACAATACACTATAGTTTCCTACATAATAATAACAGTGTAGTATTCCACTAACTTTATAAGTCCACGGCACACTTAACAAACCTAAAAAATTTGTGGAACATCGTTTTGTTTTGGGTACGCTCAACGGTAACAGAAAATGAACTACACATCCAGCCCAATGGTTGTACGGAAAATAAGGAAAGTATAGACTCATTTTCCCCTGAACTAACTTCAAATGTTAAAGATATAAGCTATTTTCTTGTGCCTGCTTCTTTAATATCTGGGAACATTTTGTTCAAACCATGTGGGTAAACTATAGCTCTTTATTTCGTGCAACAGCTTTTTATTTTGTCAGACATATATTACAAATATTACTAGGTACAAGTATGTAAAAAATGCGAACAAAAGGCTGCTGCTTGTACCAAATTAACTTGTGTTCTTATTGAACAACAGTTGGTAACGCTTTGGGCTGTGGCTGCACGGTACACCTAATTCGCCGCCGCGATACACCAGTGTGATGTGGCCCATCATTTGCGGAAAACTGTACTGGGGGTTTGTAAGTAAGTACTCAAATTTAGAGCTCGTGCTTTAGACTTTAATAGAAGCTCATGCTTGACAGTTGAATAGGCTCGGAAAATTTGAGATTGTTGTTTTAAGGCTATTGGTGTGTTAGCCTATATGTGTGTTAGGTGACAAATTACTTATGGTTTAATCTTTTCTCCATATGTCTGGATGTTGTTTGTGAAGTGTGTAGTTGGGAGGCAGAGAGTCATTGGAATCTTGTCAAGGTCACTAACTGAGAAGAGAGAGGTGCAGAAGGTAAAAATAAAGAAGGTATGGAAAGACATTTTATTAAAATAGAGGATAATTATGGATTTACCACAGATCTCTGGTAGAAGGGCAATGACTGTGTATAGTATAGTGACCAGACAAGATGCTTTCTATATGAGCATGGGAGAGAACCAGCTGTTTATAGATAAATACACCCCAACCCATTTTCAAAAATTATTTTTTTAGTTTGTACTTTTTTTAACGTCATAATAATGAATTATTTGAATATTTTTTTTGTGCTTTATTTTGAACAATTCTATCACATTTACTAAATGATCTGTACCTAATATTTTATATAAAAACTTGTAATTTAGAAAGAACAAAAATCTTGAAAACAAAAGAACAAAAGCTGGGAACTTTGATGCTGTACTCATATTATCTATAAAGCCTCAAGCTAAGGGTGTCCTGCAAAACATTAATGTAATATGTAGTTATAAAGAGCTACTACTTGTATAATATACACTTTGTTTACCCTGAAAAGTAGCAAACTTACTTCACTGTGGCACAGCTTATTTGAGGGCTACAATTATTAAGGCACACCATCAGTTTTTTTAAGGAGATATTTTATCATTAAAGAACAACAAGGGTTGTGATTGTTTTTAAAAGTTCAATAGATGAAATTATAATAATTGTGCTAGGTTTAAAAATAATGTTCATCATAAAGATGGAGGCATTTTAATAAAATGACCTGGACATTGGCTGGAAACAGTTGATGATTTAAAAACATTCTTATTTTTTTTTATCTTCCCTCCTGCGACACACCTGACGCCTCATGGCACACCTCTTGAAAAACACTGGTGTAACATGTCGAGATAAGAATGTTAACTTTCGCCATAGACGGAGGGTACGAATCAGTTGTTGAAAGAAAAATGGAAGTTAACATAAGCTTAAGAATCATGTTCCACCCTACCATGTTTGTTAGAAGCCCTTGTTGTCACTCCAGGTGGCAGTGTTTGAGTCTGAGCCTCTCGCCACAGTTTCAATGTCTCCTCCAAGGTCTGTTGGTGACGTAATGAGTCTTTGCTATTCCACTCTGTATGATAGCGCTGGACCACAGCCTCTTCTTTGCATTGTATATGCCTACAATCAATATTTTTTTTACAAAAAATTATGTATCGCGAAATCATATTTTGAACAAAGTCATAAAGGCTTAACCATAAATATGATTATGCTAACCACCATACATAAATATCAGACAGAAAAAAAAAGGGAAGAAACGGCCTGACAAAAATTGTGTTCATAGTAAGAATAACCACAGGTTATAGACCAAATAATTTAACAGTATTCTTAATAACTTAAATACAGTAAAAACTTGATAGTTCGAGTTATATTATGTCCAAACTATAGTTACTTTTTATTTACCTTTCTATTAGCACAGTGTTTCAGTACCTGTTCAAGATATCTGCATATGTACTGATTACACTAATGTGTTAGGAATGAGGAAGATTAAATTACGGCTCTGTGCCCAAATTTGTGTGGAGGGAGAGTGGAAAACCATTTAGGAAAAACTCCCCTCAATACACCCAAGTGGGATTCGAACTCTGACCTCCCATCATCAGCAGTCTAGTTAGTCTATTGTGAAAGTGATGCCTTAGACCATGCAGCCACCAAAGCAGGTTTTACTTTTTAATGTACTATAGGCATTGTATTGTATACAGATAGACTACCTCTAAAATATTTTCTTCCTCATCCCTATCGCATTAGAGTAATTATTATATATGCGTATAACCTGAAGAGGTAATAAAACACGCGGATAAAAAAAATATATTTCACTCCCAGTTCCATTGAGTTTTAAATCATATCACAATTTCATAAGTAATGGGAAGAGACCATTAGGAAGACCTAGACTCAGATGGGAGGATGATATTAAAATTTACCTAAGGGAGGTGGGGTGTAATGAGGTGGACTGGATAGAAATAGTTCAAGATAGGGATAGATGGCATACTTTTGTAAGAGCAGCAATGAACTTTCAAATTCCTAATGCATAGCGTAAGTAAGCAAGTAACAGACTATATATCATTTAGTCTGGATTATCAAAGTTTTACTTCATATATTTTTTTCTTAGGAGCT
This sequence comes from Timema monikensis, assembly GCA_902151445.1. Lineage (NCBI taxonomy): Eukaryota > Metazoa > Arthropoda > Insecta > Phasmatodea > Timematidae > Timema > Timema monikensis. The sequence goes on along the minus strand of CABFVZ010000280.1, from coordinate 147,906 downwards.
CAAAAAATCAATAACTACTAAAGGTAAATAAGTTCTTTAATACGTTTGTTACCTAATATAATTATATTTTATAAATCTGAATCAACTAAATATTATGATTGTTACCTTCTAACTTTCTCTAACTTCATTATATCTCTGGCTAGTCGTACTTCCAAAGCTTGCATAGCTTTGATATCTTCCAAATTTATGTTTCCAAGATGGCCTTCAGGCCTCATTTCAGTGATATTCTGAGATTCCTCATCAGTAAGATCGGCTCCTGCCTTGTAAGGAATTAACGCTTTACTGTGCGAGGACTTTGTAGATGACCTACTTTGCAATTCTTTGGAAGCAACCGATTGTGATTTCTCAAGCTCTTCTGGAATAATGTCTTTGTTGTCAGCCTGCATTGTAATTTTACTTATTGATACTTTTACGGTAGGTTCTTTTCCCTGAGATATATCTAATGTTACTGCTGACAAACTTTTCTCGATTTCCTCAGGAATTTCGTCTTCAGCCTGAGTGGAGTCTTCGGTGTGTACATATATCGGTGTAACCTTGCTAACAGAAATCTCCTTTTCGCCCCCTTTTCTGGTAGAAGGTGCTACCTGTAAAAATATATGTTTATATCAGTCAACTAGAATTTTACTAAAATAACCACATTGATATTGCCATTCAAAATTATATAACACAATAAAATAGTTTGGAAATATGTCAGAGATTTTGAAGAGCGACTGGCTGACTGTGACCTGGTAAACCAGTGTAATATTGACGAGTTGTACTGGGTGTTTTAAACACCCCGTGGTTTCATTTTCTTTCAGAATAGGTACCAGCTCTTTTCCCAAGGTTTTTTTTTTAACTGCTTCACCCTGGTTGATTAACTTGGTTTATTTTGTTGAAAGCTATTTCTGGCACCATAACTTATGAATAATGGCTAAACATATTGGAATACAAGTGTTATTTATACCCGTGGAACCGACTTCTTAGACAGCTTGTTCAACAACCCTTTATGAGCCTTCTGTTGCTCCTGAAGCATTGTTATTCGGTCCTTGGAGGCTTGTTTCTGAAGTTTCTGAGATCTGGAAACAATTTTAATGTAACATTGTTGGTGGAAGAAGAGAGTTAATAGTGAATTCAGGAGACAGCTTTCAAGTGTAATCTAGATTAAAAAATCTACTATTTTACAACTAATTCTGGTATCATAATAATTATATAAATGAAAAGAGGTACAGAAAAAATAGGTTAGTAGGGTTAAGTTATTCTATAGGTGTGTAAGAGACCTGCTATGGAGAAGAGAAGTGCCCAAGTACATTAGATGTCACGAGGAGAAACAAAATTAGGAATGAAGTTATCCGGGAAAGAATTGGGGTACAGGGAGTCCATGTGATAGTAGAGGAAGGAAGACCGAGATGGTATGGGTATGTCATGAGGATGGAAAAATAAAGGACGCCGAAGGAAATGTTGAAAATGAAGTACATGGGAAAAAGACAGCAAGGAAGGCCAAGAATGAGATGGGGAGAGCAGATAACAGAAAATGTTCAAGTGAGAGGAGAAGAATGCAAGATATTAAAGGAGGAAGAGTGGTGGAAGGATAAAGGAAGATAGAGGCATTTTACTAAACTGATCCAGCCAAAGGCTGGAAACAGTTGATGATGATTATGAGTAGGGAAAATACAATTCCCCAAAAAAAGAAACTGCCAAAGGCCAGGACAATACAGTATAGAACCTAAAAAAAAGGAGGAAAAGTGAGTATAATAACTCTTTTAGGTTAAACCATTTTTTCTATTTAGATATTTCTGGTAAAGTAAACCTAAAATAAATGGAATACTCGAGCCTAATGAATATTAAGTAGTAAGTCTAAGTGACAATGTGTCATAAAATAAAAGTCTGAACTTTCTTCTATATATTTAATTTTTGTATTTGATACCATTTATATATTCAGTATTTTAGATTAAAATATAACTAAGCATCGATAATAATCAATTTTGAAACTGGAACAGAAAAAGGAGTAATTTAAAGATTAAAATAGTCTTGCCTGAGAATGTCTTCCTTGTCTTGGTGATATTTCAGAACAACTCCTCGCTGTTTCTTCCTGATGGATGAGATTAAATCCTCTTGCCCCTTGTCCTTCGCCTCCCTGGGTTAAAACACCACAATCTCGCTTAAGAGCCTGTTTCATGGCTAATTAACTGTGATATTAGATATACTATCATGCTGGAACCAGAAATCTCATCAAACTGCGGTATTCCGCGTTCTTAACTTGAACACAGAAACAGTGTGACTAGAGAAATAATGTTTTCATTTCAAAATACTTCCACAGTTTTCTAATGAAGACTCCAGGTTACTATACAATGCGACCTCGGATTTGAGCTCTATTACCTACCTAAGTTAATTTTTATAGCAAAACATTTTGTTGGTCAAAATAAATAAAATATTGCTACAATACATAAATAAATTTTAATTTTCTTCGCATGTTGATATCAACAGTTCTTGAAAATTTGCTAGGAGTGTCGTGGAATTTTTCGACAACTTTTTCTCTTCACAATGCACACAACAGATATTCAACAACTGTTGATATCACCAAGTGAAGCAAATTAAACTCTATGTTTGTACTAAAGCAAAATTGTATTTATTTTTGACAGAAAAAGTTATTCTATAAAAACTACAAAACCACTATCCTTTTCTCGTGTTCCCTAAGTCCCCACCTTAATCGTAATCTGTAGGGTTGGACAGGTTCTCAAAACACACAAGAACAGCACCGAGACTAGAAGAGTTGGTCGAGTGGTTCACACTCATGATTCTAGCTCAGGATATAGAGTATAATTCTAACATATGGCATAAAGCTGCACTTTTCCCTTTCTTTGGATAAATTATGGCATATTTCCTTAAAACTCACTCTCCTCAACTTTCCTCCTTATATTAATGCAATTTAAGCTGACAACTGTACAAAAATTAGAAAAAAACAACAAAAACAACTCTAGTTATTGAACTGGTTATAGAAGAATGCTGAAGCATTGGTCATTACTTTGAATGATTGTCTCTCAAATATCAACCCACGAAGTTAATTTTTGTCTGTCCAGCTATAAGTGATTCAGCCCAATATAATCAAGAAAACTCGGTTACTAGTTAAGGAGCTGTCTATAAACTACATATGAATATCAAGGGGGGTAAGGGGACAGAGAGGGGGAGGGGAGGTGTAGCATGACAAGGGGGAGTCAGATAATGTGTGATGTCACATGACAAGTATATCAGGCAGTGTTCTGTGTTAATATGACCGAATACACTCACGTCACATCTAAATGAACAACAATCGACTCATCATCAACTTCGATTGTCGAACTTGGTGAACACAAGTTTATATTAATCTACTGTATGAAACAAATTTGATAATCTAGAAAACAATAATATTTTTAAATACATAAGTTAAATAATATCATCATCATCACCATCACCACCACCACCACCACCACTCTAGTGTTAGACAGGATTGACGATAAGAGGGAGATTGGGTTTGGGTCCCAGGAATATTTTTTTAAAAATGGTTTACAACTTTCCCTCCACACAAAAGCGGGTAGATTTACTCTAAAATTATACCTTCCTGATTCCTAATCCGTTAACATAATTAATGTATGCATATAACGCTAATAAGTACTAGGACACAATGGGAAAAGAAAGATCAACAACTTGGAGTATTGTATTAAAATTGTTAGCACTCACTTTTTCTTGATCAACAGCCACTTTAAGGTAATGTCAGTTTTTTTGGTTAAAAGCTTTAACCGTTCTTTGAACATTACTTCTTGCTGCTTAACTTTCTCTTCTTCATCCCGAATAAGCTGATCGTACTGGAAATAAAGTCACACAACTTTAGCTAGAATTAAAAAAAAAAAGTTTGTTTGTTTCATAGATTAAATTAGCTACTATGGCTTGAAGTTATTCAACTGATTACTTGGCACTCTCGTGATTTGTTTATAATTTATTGCAGATTTGACTTGTAGGTTGGGTTCTTTAGGTAATATACCCAGGTGCATTTGTTCCTCTCACCATGTGATAAGAAGCAACAGCTAGCGCTTGCTTCTCAAGCATGGACGTATCTTTCTGATCCGAGACAGACTGCTCCAAGGCAACCGATGACTCTACACCGAGCGAGTCTTGACGAAGACTCTCGCTCACCTGAGAGCTTGTCACTGAAGATAAACAATACAACAAGATGAGCTCATACCACAAACTATTAAATTAACAAACACTCATTTAAACCAATATTAAATTTATCTTACACAGGATGAAAGTGAAATGAAATTGAAAATCTCGACTTTAAAAAACACACACATTCAAGTTGAGTTTTAAAGGCTACTAAAACTTGAATTTTAGAGTACTTGCATAGCTTTACAAGGCCATACCTTGTCCAGAGATGAGCTCGCTAGCAGACTTGCTGGACGGTTCCAGTGAAGAATCTCTGAGTGTCTCAGCCACAGTCTTTTCTACCGTCAATTTATCTCTCTTGATGCTCTCAAACACTCCAAGAACATCAGATGCTTTGTCTCCACCAGATGAAGTGATGTCGCTAAACACGTCTTCTGTCTAGAAACACATCATATACATAATTGATAAAGTCTGCTGATAAAATAACAACAAAACCTTTAAAAATATATAATATATATATATTTATTAAAATTTTGGCAGGAAACACTTTTAGAAAATACAAACATACTATTGTGTTATATTTGAAAGAAGGTACAGGAAATGAAAGAAATATAAAAATAGGAACAAACACAATTTGACTTTTATATGTTTATATCCATCTTTCCTATTATATTTGGAAGATGGTAGAGGAAAGGTGGATAAAAACAATTAAAAGTAACAAATATAGCATGGCTTTTACAATAAAAAGAAGAACACAGTTCACACTTTACATTTCTGCCACTGCCTCTTGAAAAAAATAGATTGTTACTACCCAATCTCCTGACCTAGGTTTCTTTCTATCAAAACTCATCAGGAGGAGTGTGAAATGCTCAATGCATCCATTTTTCCTGTAACTTCTTCCAAATATAACAAAATGTAGCTCAATGTTCTTAAAGAAAGAAACATATTTTGTGGTCAGTAATGATAAGTTTTTCCTCCGCTTTATCCTCCTACTCATCATAATCTGTTTCCAATCCGTGGCTGGGTTAGCTTAGTAAAATGGTTTCATCTTCCTCTATCTTCCATCATTCTTCCTCCTTTAATCACTTTCACACTTTATGTTATCTGCTTCTCCTTTCTCTTCTTGGTCTTTTTCCTACATGCTTCATCTCCAACATTCTCTTAAGTGTTCTATTCTTTTCCATCCTCATAACATGACAATATATTTTATTGTATCTAGTCCTGATTCCTCAAAACCCATTTTGATTGACGAATGAGGTGGGTTTCAGATAATTGCATGAATATAAACCTATTCAACTAAACAGAATTTAATATCTTGACTCATTTAAACACATTTATGACAGTAACATTTTATTTTATTTACATGTTAATGTCTTTATTTAAATAAATATGTCTTAGAAAAATTGATCATCAAGTAACTATCATAATCATTAGATATTTACAGCCTTGGGCCAGGTAAATTTTGTAAAATGCCTCCTTCTGATATAATTTAGTGGACATTATTATCTTATTAAAGTTTATTAGTAACAAGATAAAAGCAATGGTGTGGATCCTGACATTAAAAGGATCCTATGCACTAGTGATGTGTGGCCTCACCGTTGCTGTTGGGACACTGTCAAGGATCCTGGCTATCTCCTGCCTCTCCTTGGACAACATTTCCTCCACGGCAGTCTTCTTCCGAACAGCAGTGTTATTCAGGGCTTCTTCTAAAAGTGTGCGGCCCTCCTCACGCTCCCTGGCAAGCGTCTCTTCCAGCTGGGCTCGGCCTTCTGCAGTCTTCCTCTCCACCTCGCCTAGTATCCTCGCAACTTCATTGCGCTCTCGCTCCAATGTCTGCTCTAATTCTGCGTGGCTCAGTCGTCGCTTCCTCTCTGCTTCCTCGAGGGCTGCGTTATGTTGCTCATTCACTCGCTGAACATATGAGAGAACAGTTTAAACTATAACTCATTCATGATACTTAGTTTATTAAAGCTATAAAAACTATTTTATGTGTGGAAGAGTTTTTAGTTTATATTAATTAATGGGAGTTTTCTAAACTGACTAATTATATAAGCACACGACTTACAAATTAACTTAATATAAAACATATACAGCACCCAGTCAGTCTCCAGCTACTAATTTACCCCCTTAAAGGGAAAGCATAAATTTCACCAAATATTTTTTTTTTTTGCTGAATTGTTTGAAAAAAAGGTTCCCGATGCCATTGGAACACAAACTAGTCACTCATCATATAAAGCAGAACACCTTATGGGAATAACTATGACCTTTTATAATTCAATGTCATACTTCTGTTAAGAACTAATATTTTATTGTTTTGCTGGACTGGTGTGAAAATATAAACTTTTTTGTGGTCAACATTGATAATGTTTTAATCCCTTTAGTGCCACAATCCAATAAGATCCCTACAAGTAGCACGATCCGATATGGCTGGCTCTCTAGATTCATGCTAGTTCTCACTTTACCTGATAGATAGTGTAGTAGTGTCATATATTAATAGGAAGAGATCATTTTCCTTCTATTATTTTATATAAGGTTGGGAACAAAAATCAACAGTAAATAGTAGTTAATGGAACTGTAAGTTTAGTACACATTTACAATTACATGGCCACACATTCAATATGCTAAGTGCAACGGTGGTTTACATAAGTGTGGCTAACATTCATACTGATGTAAATAGTTTTGTAAACAGTTTTAAAATGTATGGGTTAAATTGTTCTGAGTTAATAAAAATATACTATTTAGATTTTCATGTTCTGTCATGTGAATTAAAAGATTTCTTTACCAATGTTGACCTAAGTAAATAGGCGTAATAACTTTATAAAAATTGTATATAATATGTTAAAAAAATGAAATTGTTCATTATAAAAGGTTTTTTGAAAAATTCATTTATTATGTGTGGGCCTAAATATTTATTGACGAGGTAAGCAATATAATGAATCTTGCTGTAAGGTAAGCAATAAGGGCCCAAAAATATCTAATGTAGGATTTCAAATAAAAATTCTTGTAATTCCTATTTATAATCAAATATATTCAAAATTTTATTTTCTTGTATACAACTAAAGGCGCTACAACAAAATAATAGTCAAATGTATATGTAATATTTGTTAAAATATTTTATAAACATAATAAAAAAATAGTAAAAAAGATAAAATTTAGAAATTAATTAATTTTAATAAAAGTGTTTTAATTTATTATTACTAAGGAACAGAACATGCGGATTGAAATGATAGGAAAATCAAAATAATCTCTTCATAAATAAAGGTTTGGTGAATTTTCTTACAAACCCTTACCCTTTACACACAAAACCTAACAGGCCTTTGGCATTTTTCGGGCACGAATTCTGGAGTAGGTGTGGCACTGAAAGGGTTAATATACTATTAGTGTTGGTTTATCGGTATGTTAAGTTACAGATGCAGATTATATGATATTATAAATAAATATTTGAAAATCGTTTTTAGTTGTCAAAACTGATACTTATTGGTAGAGAAAATTCACTATCTTATCAAGCTTACCTATCTCTAAACACTCTACAAGTTTTTTTATTTGGAAGAAGGTACAGGAAGGGTGGATGGAAACATATATAAGGGAACAAACACAATACTGCTTTTAGAATGAAAATAAGAACACATTCTTCCTTTACATTGCTACCACTGGGCAAAGAGGTAATGGCTGCCTCTTGAAGAAAATCGATTATTAATGACCAGTCCCTCGACCTTTTATATGTTTCCATCCAATTTTACTGTACCTTCTTCATAATATAATACAATTACCTCATTAAGTGAAAAGAGGTTTTCCTTTTAGAAATACTAACTTGTAATGTTTGTGCCAACGTGGTTGTGCTTTGTTGCGCAAGTGTTGTTGCTCGAATTCCTTCCACCTCAATCAAACGGCACATGGACTGCTCCATCGTGTCCAACATGTTCAGTTCAGCTTGGAACTGTAGATGAAGAGCAGCAGGGGGTAGCTACAACAGGCGGACACAAAACTTATACAAGTTGAAATGCTTTAGTCTGGCACCCTTAGGACTTGAGTACCGGACCACAGAATTTACTTCTAAGAACCAAATACCCCTCATGCTTGCCATATCTCTCGACATACTTATGCTATGTCATACAAGCTAGAATAAAACTTTAAACAGTAAATAATAAATCACCTTTCACAATATTCTTGGTCTATTGAAAGGCATAATTAAGTGACAAAATACAGCCAAAATACAAGCCAAAACAAGAATGTTTAACCAAGACACTCAGCTGTATATGTAAACAACTTTGGCGCCTTTGTACTGTTAAAAGCACTGTCCTGATGGCTGCTCTTTAACTAATAATGGCAGATTTAAAATGTGCCGAAAAAGAAAGTGCCTGACTAAAGGGTTTTAACCTGTATTTTAAAACTCCCCGACTTTTTCAGATAACATTTTTTTCCCCTGACTTCCTTTTAACGTTTTCCTTGGCGAGTGAAAATTTTACCGTTAGTTGCGATGATCACATTTAAAAAAAACGCTAGCAAATAGTAAACATAATTAATTTTATAGTTCTAAATGTTTTAGTCATCAAATCAATGAACTTTTTTCTTAAAACCAAGTATTGATATCATTTGTGAGAAAAATTAAGGAACTTTGGGATAAAAACGAGTCATTTAAACATTGTACACATAGTAATCAAATGAATATAAAGTATTTGAGCTATACATTTTCTTACTTTGATTAAAATCGATAAAATTTAAGATCGGATATTTTCAGCTAATTAAATAAAGTTAATGTGAATTCATTCAAATGTGGTCAGACTAGTTTAAGTAAAGATAAGTTTACATTAGAAAAGAGTAAGTGCATTTTAAGATCTCCCTTGGAAATTAGTACAATCAATTTTTCTCGAGTCAATTAATTTTAGCATTGCGTCTATTTGTTCGGGTTATACGCCGATTCAAATTAAATGTTCAAATTGTATGATATAGAAATAAACAAAATTTTAAGGCTGGGCCGATGCCGATAACCAATCCTATTTATCGGCTGATATTGGCACAACCGGCCAAAGATAGTCAGTTTTTAATCATGCAGGTATTTTACGCCGATAATTCAAAATCTATGAATATATTTTAAATTCTCAAGTCATGAAACTATAAATCATGGTTCAAACAAAAACATTTAAATAGTTTCCTACACGTAGACACAAATTCTTTAACTCTGCGTTAGATATTTTATTTTATAATAAACAGTAAAACTAACATTATAAACAAAACAAACCATTTAATTTTATTTACCTTAAGGTTTATTTCAAATTATGAAATACTTGATAAAAAATATTAGCGATAAAGATTTCCCCAAGTAACAAAGTTAAACACTATCAAAAACAATATGAGGTGGGCCAGTATGGTTTTATTTGTTGTGGATTTATAAGATATTAAAAATACACTAAAAATATATTTAAAACTTAAATTTAAACTTTGATTCAACAAACCTACTACTACTTTCATGACAAGTATAAAAGTGGTAAAATCAAATAGCTCTGGTTTTTTAGTATTGTTACTGTACACTTTTGTAATATTGAAAAAAAAAACTTAAATCGGCTTGGGTTACCCGCAATATCTGCAAAAGTGCTTATCGGCTCAGCCCTACAATATTTATAAATAATGATTTAAACTGTTAGTTTTTATAATATGATGCATGTAATGGGAGATACAGTAATATGGTTTCAATATTTTAGGTCACTTTTAGAGTACTAAAATTAAGAAAACTAATATTTTTGGAAATGTTGACAGCTTATGAGCCAGAAAGGTGTCACTAGTCAGATAAAAATAAAATTGGAGATGTATGGAGGTTTTAATGCATACTAGATTTATTCAGGATTTATTAACTCGTTCAAAAGTTGATTGCAACTTAAACTTAGGAATAACATTTGATTGAAAAAAGTTTTAAAATATTAAAACATTCACACAAAGAGCTTACCTCTTTGCCGAATTCTTCACGGGAATGTTTCTTGGGAGACGATCTCTTGCCAGGTTTGGATCGCCGTTTCCTCTTAAGACGAGAAGCATCACTGTGACTGTCAAAGGTTTCAGGTGACGAGGTATCAGGCAAACAATGGTCACCAGCATGAATGTTCTTCCTAGCCACACTTTCAAATTTGGATGTAAACACAGGCTTAGAGTCTTTATTCCCCATTCTGTTTTTCCGTACTAAGCCAACATTAGGTGGGATTAATGCCATGCTACTACTTTCAGATTTTGAGCGGTGGCAAAGACTCGCCTGATTTTCTTTCGGGAGATCATCAATGACTTCAGATATCAGTTCTGATTTCTCCGGCTTCGAAGAAACTAAAGTGGGTATTTCATCTTGACCGGTTGGTAGAGAGGATGACAGCGAATTTGTGACTTCTTGTAATGAATGGAATGAAAGTGTTGAATCTAAATTTTCTGCAGAAGAAATTTTGGAACTGGCCAGGTTTGTGGCTTGTTTTTCACTAAAGTTTGAAGTCTCAGAGTTTTCCTCGGGATTTTCAATTAGTTGGACACCAACATTGCTGTGTGTTTTAGAAGATCCACGCGGAGAAATGTGGACATCTACCTCCATGGTAGATTTGGCCAAAGTCGCTAAGTTCCTTGACCCTTGAGCTTTGACCTCTGTTGCTGCACTCAAATGTTGATCATTAAAGGTAGAGGAGGTCACCCGTCCAGACTCGTCCATCAAAGAGTGAAACTCCTCAGACTGTCTAGTTGGCGAAGGCTCGATATCTCCTGACAAATTAACCGTGGAGGATACCTGAGGTTCATTGGACACGTTGTGACGCCTGAGCTTATTGAAATGTTTCAGTGCAGCAGAGATGAAGTTGTTTGGGCAAGGTTGGATGAGTTTAGGTTTCAGCCATTCAGGGGTAGTTTCACCATTATCACTGTTTAGTTTCAAACTTCTACTACTCTGAAAAATAAAAGTATACACGAGTAAAAAAAATAATTCATAAAATGAATTGGCTAATGATTTATAAATCTATGAAACAATATGAAAACACTGTAAAATAATGTAATTTTAAGCAATAACGAAGGAATCCAAACTGAAAGTAGAGTTAGTTAGGCAGCTATACTTATTTTGTCAATTTTTCCATCTTTCTTAATGAGATGGCCTAGGGTCTAAACGGTTTTCTAATCATGAAAATTGGTAAAAATGAAGATAAACATAAAGAAACAGGGAAAACAAATTAATAAAAGTAAATTTAAATTTAAAATCAAAATGAAGTTGTTTTGTGTTTGTGTAAAAACTTCTCTTTGAATTTGATAAAGGGAACAGTGCCAAAATACACAGTACTCAATTTGTGCTTAAATGTGGGAATATAGATAGAAGATAGTAAGAAGATGTCTTTTATATATTTGATTCTTCCCACATTTTCCCTCTTCATCTACGTGGGCTATTTTAAATAAATTTACACCAGTGAAAATTTAAATTCATATGTAGATTAGAAAGTGTGGTGAGAGTGTGAGGAAATGTATAAGGAAGTTTGTTTTATATCAAGGCCTAATTTTTTTTTTTAGGTGAGTGTCCTTCCTATCACTTATGCCTCATCACCTAATTGAGACTCGTTTTGGTGGCCGCATGGTCTATAAGGCACTACTTTCACAATATAATAGAATGCTGATGACGAGGACATTGTGGTTTTATTCCGGTTGGGTGTACTGAGGGGGGTTTTTCCTAAATGGGTTCCCCCCCTCTCATTCCATGCAAATGTGGGTAAACGTCCTCTAAATTCAAACTTCCTCATTCTTAGCCCATTAGCGGAATTAGTGCATAAGCATTTAACCCAAATGAATGAGTAATAGGACGCAGTTCTAAAAAAAAAAAAAAGAGCCCTAGTTGAGTTGAGAGATAAAAGCTGCATTATTTTTACAGTGTTTCCACATTGTTTTCATAAACATCTGTTAAAAGTTCTATTAATACAAGTCAAAAAGTAGCTTAGGGATTTTAAGCACTTACATCTGATGCTGCAGAATGTTTAGAAGGAAACATAACTTTATTCGGATCCCTAAAAAACTTGTATTTCTTTGCAGTGTTACTTTTCCTGCATCTAAACTTCTGGAAATGTTTGCGAACTTTGTAGCCACGGTATACAGCCTGTATTTTGACAGCTGCTTGTTCCCTTGATCTGCTATCAAACAGAGCTTTGATCTGAAGAGTCAAGTGGTCAGGGTCTGAAATATGGTAACAGAATGGTTTATTTTGGATTGATGTTTTTTTTTAAAAAAAAACAGCATTTATTTTATGATATTAAAAGCAATTAAAGAAAGCTATCACTTGTACAATTAATTGTATATGAATAGTGAAGCTACCTGCTTCTATGGTTGCATGGTATAAGCTCTAAGGCAGCGGTTCTCAAACTTTCTTTAAGTTGTACCCCTTGGCCATGACTAAAAGTTTAATGTACCCCCAAGATAAAAAATAAATAAATCCAAATTACAGGTTTAAAAAACTTATGACCCCATAGTATATTATTGATCTATTTAATCTATTAGGAAAAATATTTGTAATAAAAATATTTCAAATGTGACAAAGTTATTTAGAGAGAATCCTTTTGTTATAGCCTTAACATTATCTCTTATTAAGAATCGTAATGTTTAAAAATGAGGTGGGGCTCAGTGGCTAGATAAAAATAAGAATCGTAATGATAAGTTTTAAAAAAAACTAATTTTACTGTAAAGCGTCTATAGAAAAACTTTATATATTTTCTTCAGAAATCCGTTCAAAAATAAAGAAAAAAAAGTAAACCTAAACACAATATTTTCAAACAAAATTTTTTATTTGTAATTCTGGAGCTGATATATTATGAATCCCAATGTTTTTCAGTGAGAGGGGTGTGGCTGTATAGCTTGGCACAGCTCTTTGATGTCTGGTTGTACAGTTGAATTTTTCAAGTGGAGGTCCGACTACAAATTTAGCCTATTACAGAACGTATATTTTAGATATAACATGGATGAAAAACCGCCCTCACAGAGATATGTTGTTGAGAAAGTCATCATAAACTTAATGACATGGTCCGCAATATGAGGAAACTTGTTCAGCCTTTGCAACCAAAAGTCTGCCAAATAAATTTTGAGATTGGATTTGAGAGTTTCATCACAGGATAGTTCAATAATTTCTTTCATGAAAAGGAGTTTGGTAAACTGGTGTCTTCCACTGTAGAAAGAGGATCTAACATCCAGAACTCGCTCACAAAATTCTCAGGAAAATATTCACTAAAGTCTTCAATCCAACCCAGACAAAGCTCTTTTATATTGATGACAACAGAATCATTAAGTTCAAGTTCATTTTCTTCTAAGAAATTTTTTAAAGATGAAAAGAATTACAGCTGTCCCTTCACAGCTCCTTTTTTCGAAAATTGAATTTTTTTTTTAAGCTTTTACTTTGTCATGAACCATGAAAGGTGTTTTGTGTTTACCCTGAAGACCTTTATTCAGCTCATTCAGTCGCTGAAATACATCAGCCACAAAAGCTAGTCGACACAGCCACTAATCATTTGTAAATTTGTCACTAAACTTGCCATCGAGAGGAGAACTCTTTAACTTCTTGTCTTATTTCATAAAAACAAACAAGCAAGATAATTTCATTTGGAAGGCCACCTTAGCAAGCATTATATGTTTGAGTAACATTGTCATGAATAGGCCAATATATAATACATAAACACAGATGGATTGGAACTAATTCATTTTTAAACACCACCGCCCTATATATCTACAAATGCATTGCGAGTTTGAGAAATATCGTTGAGAGAAAGAGAATGTCACCAAGTCATGATGGTTAAGAAAATTTGCTCAAATTACTCTTAATATAAGCAAGATAACTGTTAACTTAGAAGGTGTCAAGTATAGGGTTGAAAATTCTCAGAAATCGGTCTCTAACCAAGAGAAAATAGGGGGAAAAGATAGGTGGAAATAATCAGATAATGGTAAAAGCCAACAATTAGGGGTTTCCATAAGTCCCTTTTCATTTTGTCAACTTTCCCTTAGGAGCAGTTCACGTATTTCCTGAAAGGTGTCCGCGTACCTCAGTTTGAGAACTGCTTTTCTAAGGCATCACGCTCACAAAAGACTAAACTGTCGATGACCGGTAGATACGGGTTCGAATCTTGATTGGATGTACTGAGAGTGGTTTTTCCTAAATAGTTTCCTACTCTCCCTCCACACAAATAGGGGTCAACTTCCTCTAAATTCAACAATTCAACCCTTCTCATCCCTAACATGTTAGCATAATTAGTACATAAGCCTATAATAATAAGACAGGTTGGTATAAAAAAAATGCCAAGCTTTGAAGATTTAGATCTTTATTTTATGATATGGGCCCAGTGTCGCCGCATCAAACATCATAGTTGTAAATTGAAAAATGATACCTGGACATAATAATAGAATCCAGAACCCTCACAAAGTCTGCCTTAAGTTATTTTAATGAAAAAGATCCAGAACATAGGATGAATTTTAGAGAGCTTACTGGCAGAGCATTGACGCACTAAGCCAAGGGCCTTGAGTTGGATTCTTGTGTCCAGGTGTCATTTTGCAATTTACGAATATTAATACAATGATATGAAATTTTTACACATTTAATTTATTTATAGAATGATTCACCTTCAACTTCATAAATTAGACGTTTTTTTAAAATAAAGTATTTTTGAAGCAAATATATGAAGGCAGAGAGTATGGATCAAAAGGAAGGCGTAGGCCATGTTAGACGTGAATAAATGTTGTAGACAAATGTGTGAAAAAGAGAAAGATTAAGAGTTAAAAAAAAAAAAGAGCATGTGTGACTCGATGTATGGATGATGTTGAAGCAAAGTGGGTATGCAAGGTTAGGTAAGTGTGGAGAAAGTTAGTGAGGCTAAAGAGAGCAAAAAGTTGTTGTTTTTGAGCTATCTGCATAGTTTCTTACCTACCTCTTAAGGAAACGGTGTGATTAGTGATGAAGAAAAAATTGCATTTAGTTTTTAATAAACCCATATTAAAAATAATAATATTTTACACCGCGTCATACTACCCGTTCGGGTTATACGCTCTAAGTACTAATTACTGCTAATGGATTAGGAATTGGGAAGGTTGAATTAGAGGAAGTGAACCCGCATTTGCGTGGAGGGAGAGTGGAAAACCATTTAGGATAAAAAAAAACCCAGTTCACCCGACCGAGATTCGAACCTCAATCTCCCCGTCCTCAGCAGTCGAGCTCAACACAACAAGCGCATTAGCCAACTACGCCACCGAGGCGGGTCATATTAAAAAAAGGACCTTGAATTTGTATTCATTAGTTCTTATCTAGATGTATTTATAATACTGCATACAAAGAAGTATGCCAAATACTTACCCGGTAAAACTGTTGGCTCCAAAATATTATCAGGCAGAGGGAGTCTTGGGTATGTAGTTGTCATCTTGTAGCTCTTGTGGGAAAGTTTTAACTGGTGTGAAACCTTGAGGGGCATTAGAGGAGGTATTTCTGCATCTTTCATGAGAGAGCTTGAGTTGGACATGAGAGGTGGAGTGTAATAAGAGGGTACTTGGCCCCTCTGTGAGACCATTACACTTGGCTGAGTTACTGCCGATGAAGCTTCAGGTTGAGTTTTTGTTTCAATTGCTGGATCCAATGAATAATTATCTTGCTCTGACGAATGCAAGCAGAATGAAGATGGTATTTTATTACTTCTTGCCGAATTTCTCTCTGTGCATGTACTTTGACTCGATACAGTTTCGATTCTCTGGGACATGGCCTGTATCAGATTTTGCAGTGCTGTGTGATCGGCTTTCCTTGGTAATCTTGGTGACCAAGGAAGTTGTAAACATGGAATACTTAGTGAGTTAGGAACACCTGTATCTACCACAGAAGGAATAGTGAGTGGAACATTGGAATTTGAGGTTATGGGGTCAATTGATGTTTGTACAGCTTCATTACTGGGTGCTGCAGTAGTTACCGTTGATTTTGATTGAGACGTTAAGTCATTTCTATTAATCCGCAATGTATTTTTTAAAAACTCGAAATCAGTGGTGTCTACAGCCATTTTACTTTTAGATGATTTAAATTTGGGTTTATCTCTCAAAGTAATATTTTCTGAAAATTGGAACTGTGGGGTATCTTGCTTTACCACATTTTCTGAATTTAGATTATCGGGCTTAATCCTCTTTGCCACATATTCCCAGTCTTTGATATCATTGAAGTGATCTGGTTTTTGAGATATTTCATGATTACTTGTAGGTTCAGCCTTAATTTGCTCCTCCTACAACACAATACATCTTAGTTTATTTATTAAAACACTATACTTGTGAAAAGTTTTACTTGCCATATTTACTGTATAGTAGGCCTATAACAATAAAGTAATTAAATATTTAGTTTTTTAAATAATTAATTTCTAATATTTCTACTACTGGAATTATATATAACTACAAAATGGCTTACTTCACTAAGAGGTAAAACAATATTTCAAAAATGTTATAATTTGAGGGTTTAAAATGTGGGATGTATGGCGGCCAAAATGGCTATTTTGGAACTTAACACGATTGGTGCATTAATTAAGGGAAGATAATTAAGAGGCATTTTTGTCATAACTTATAATTTAAAATTAGATTAGTAACTTGAAAAATATATTTTGTGTTGTATTACATTTTAAACATAGAGTGAAAGGGTTGTAATAAAGAAAATAGAATGATCCAAGATTATTTATGGCAGAACTAAAAACGAACTTTATTTTAAATTTTTCTTCTTTTAAAATGAAAGTGTTCAAAGAGGCAAATTTAAAAGTGCCTACATCATGAGATTAAGATGAAAGTTCAGAGGAATAAGAGGACATGGACTTGGCACATGTCTTCCTGTAGCTTACGTTGGATCTAACTGCCCCAGGTTCCTCTATCAACATGTTTCACACCGTCCGAGGTCTTCGTGAAGACCTGGTCAGTCTTCCTACCCATAATGTTGCAACCCACCACACAGAAATAGTCCCCCGTGTTCATTCCTGCCCTTTTTTGGGTCAGTCATATTTCCCCAAATAAATTCTAACCACCTCTGTATATGATCAATCCAGTATCCTTATTCTTGATTGTATACAAACCCTGTTAACAAAACTGAGGTGTGTGTTTGAACAAAGGGGGAACAAAACTAAGAAAAAGGGGTGCGTGTTGGAAAATGAGATAAGTGGAAAAATTGAACTAATTTTTATGTCTGAGCATAGTAATAAAAAAAAAAAAAATTTAACCATTTCTTTTACTATAATCATTTCTACAAGGAAAACCTTGTTTCGCTTTCCGAGATAATTGTATTATATTTGGAAAAACGTAAAAGGAAACGTGGATAGAAACATATAAAAGAAACGAGCCCAATAGGCTTTTTCAATGAAAAAAAAACTAAAAACACAGTTCACACTTTACATTGCTGCCATTGAGCAAAGAGGTTTTGGCTGCCTCTTAGAGAAAATTGATTGTTACTGCCCTGTCCCCCGACCTAGGTTTCATTCTACCAGAACTCATCAGGAGGGAGTGTGACATGTGCAACACAACTTCCTAATAGCGGTGGGGAGGGGTTTGGGGGTAGAAAGTAGAAAAAGGACATTTTTGTAAAGAATTGTATTTGTTTCTATCCACCTTTCTTGTACAATACAATTTTAAAATAATCACTAAGCAAACATCATTATAATTACTATCAGTACACTACTATAGTATTATAACAATGGTAAGTTTAAAAATATAGCGAGGGTAAATAAGAGTAACTCCAAAGGTATTATTTTGGAAGGAAAATGGAAATTACATAGGTACAGGGAATAAATATTAAATAAACACACCCTATAGTTCTGTGTGATATTTTTTTCACATCCATTTATAGCATTAAAATCAATATAAAAACACATTTCTTGTTCAATGTAGCATTTTTAAATTAACAACATCCAAGCAAATTAAATCTAAATTATTATAATTTTTTTTCTCTTAAAGTGACGACTTGACCCTTTAAATGCGAATTTCGGATAATTTTGTTGACTTAAAAGTGAAATAACAGTTTCAAAACTAAACATATTTTTTCCTCAGTGGTAGACATAATTATTGTTTTTGCTTTTATTGCCAGATGTAGAAAAAAAATGCCAACTCAATTGCAATATTACAGTTTTCTTCCTAGCATTCCAAAAAACAATAAAAGTTCTCCTAGTCTAGGTAATTTAGTTTCCTCGAGCAATTTTTATAAAAGAAGTAAAATATATGTTTGATCGCAATGTAAATAGAATAGAAAGTTAGTGCCCCTTGGAGGAGGAATTTGGTTATGTCATTGCTTATGAATAATGACGTCAATTGGACATTCGTGTTTGAGTCTAAAGATTTATTTATTATTTTAAGTTCCAAAATATGATTTAATTTTTAACAACTTAGTCTGCCTTCCATATAGCTTCGTGTATGTTACAGATTGTGTACTGAGTTACACCACAAGCTCAGCCAATCAGAAGTCTTTCTCCCTCTTGCACTAGCTACCATCTATTCTATTTTCATTGTTTGAAATTGGAATTTTGAGCATATTGTGACTAAAGACGAATATTTAAAGATAAATATTTAAAGATAAAGAAGCAAAATTTTGGTCATAGTTTTTATTATTAATATAATCATACCACTTAAATTTGAGTTAACTTGTTACCATTTTTAACCAAAAATATTTTGTTTACGACTTATGACACATGAATCAAATTTTGTATCTAACAAATTCCAGTCAAACAACACGACTAACACTAAATATTCAGAACCATCAAGAGCCTTACTATCTGACTAATGAGATGAACTGATGCAAACGTAATCAAGTACTTTAGGTAATTCTTTCGAATAGAACCAGGGTCCTCTAGAATTGCAGTCAGCCTCCCTGATCAATCAGTAATACCTTGTTGCCCTGTTTTGGCTTGGCCATGACCAACTGAAGTCTTTTCTCCTGCAAAGATTTAAGTTTCTGCTTTGTCATTTCCTTTGCTTGTGCCTTCTCAAGCAGTTCCTTTTTCCTTTGTTCCTTACGTAACTCTTTCTGTTTATTCATGTATTCTCTTGCAGCATTTTGATCATAGTTTTTCTTCTTTGCAGATGATTCACCTTAAAACAACAAACACATATGTATGGTGATGATGTGTGATACATTATTATACATTAGTTTATCTATCGAGAAGTAACTCCCCCATGTAAAAAAATTGGCTGTGTGAACTATTTTAAAAAGGTTTTACATTAAAATATTACTAATTTGGGTGAGATCTTCAAGTGGTGAGGTTTTAATTCCTCATTTTAAATGGTTTATTTAGGTAGTGAACAAGAAGGAAATGATAATAATCTTCATAATAATAGGTTATTTCATATTTGATTCAAAAGTAATATTTAATTTTGTTTATTAATAACTTTTAAAATATGCCACCAAAATCATCCAAAAAATAAAAATTTCTTAATAAATATGATAAAAACTTAGTCCATTAAATGAGTAAAAAAAACCAAATAATATTTTTTCTCTTAATATTTTAGGAAACCCACGTGATGTTTTAGAAATTAATATTTTTATTTATTTATTTATTTAGCACTGCATCTTACTACCCGTTAGGGTTATAAGCGAGAAATTAATAAAACTAATATCTTAATTTATAAATGCACCTTTTAAATGTGATTGTATTTTCAAATGCTTAGCTTTCTCTTTAGTCGCCTTACATCTTCTTCTTATTTCAGATTGTTCCAGACAATCTACATCATCAGCTAAAATAATAATTAGACAACATAAGCTCATTTATAAAACATAAAATCCTAACAAGTAATTTAAAAAAAAACTAATAACATAGTCCTAATAAGAAAAGCACCTTCATAAAAAAACTTTAAAAATAACTATGATTTCAATTTATGACATTACTAATACGTTATGTTTTGAAAGATTATGTTTGAATAAAAAAACACTAGAAACTCATTCATCAAAATGTGATGGGACCGGATCCAAATTGGATGATTGGAATTCTGGCTGTAAGTTCGGAAGATTTTCACTGTGAGGGATGTAGTAACAGTCAACTGGCTCCTATAAACATGTAAAGTTGACGCGCACCATTTTCAAATAAGGGAATGTTTCAATTTCTACCTTAAACAGCAACTGTAGTGCTACTGTACTGTATTTTGCAGTAATTAATTGTAATCAGTAAGACAACTTTCGGTTGAATGGGGGTTTCAGATATTTGTGATTTGGGTATACATGTTTCTAGTGTAGATAAAAATCTTTTCTAAGCGTACAAGTCATTTTCAAAATAAATTTTATTATAGACAGGATTAAAGTTTTGCTAAAGGATAACAAAGTAAAAAGTAATTAGATAAGCTTATAAAATATATAATTAGATTTAAAAAATATGTGTTTATCTAATTGATCAAGTGTGTTTACTTTCAGCAGAAATCATTTCAATGTTCTTAAAGTTGAAAATTGCAGCATCTATTTTTTTTGGAACTTCGGTTATGTCAGATATCATATCTTCACCACTTTTAGCATCTAAAAACATTTTATAAAATAGATACATATATAAATAAACAACAAAATGATAAAATAAAATCTTATTTATAATATAATATAGAGGCTATTATAAATGTACATTATATTCTTTGATAAACTTAAGGACTGTACTCCCCCCTCTCCCCAAAAAGAATGGGTTGGATTAAGTTTAGATAAAATAAAAGCAACTAATATCCTGTAGTCAGACAAACAATTTTGTATTCATATTGTAGTTGCACACATTTATTTAGGATTATGTAGATTTGAATGCTGCTTGGTAGATTATTTAAGTTTAAAAAAAATTTAATAAGTTAAAAATGAATCTCTTATTATTTAATGAACTTGCTAGAAATTCAAATCTGTAAACACAGTGACACTTCAGAATAAATAAACCATATGAAAATGCAACTTTCTTGGACCTACTGGTATTGGTTTTGGAATTCTCAATCCTACCATAGCTAGTTTATAAACTAAAGTTAGGAAATTTTAGTTTTTAATTTAATCTCATAAACATAATCCTATTTATAACACTACAGTAATATGTTAGTTTCACATAAATATCTTTATCATATTAAGTTTAAAAAAATTATTTTTTCATCGCATTTAAACCTACCATTATTTATCCTAATAATACAAAATAATATTTTATTTTTTTATTCTTAAATTTGATTTCTCAAATACTGTACCTATGAACCTCAAATTTCAAATTTGAATCCTAATCTGATCCTCGGAAAAAATTAAAAACCCAAAGAGGAAATACCACTATATAAGAGTAATAAGAAAATAGGATTATTACCTTTAGTAACTAAATGTTATTTTTGTTCTTATATGGTATTGCATTAACTATAATTTATTCATTAATTAAGTCAAATGGTCTGGTCTCTGAGTGTCAAGTTTACCTTATAAGTATCCAATAAGGAGTATTAGAGATCTAAACAAAATTACAATTCAAAATTAAAAAACAAAGTTTTTGCATTTATTTTGGAGTTTCGAATATTCTTGAGGGTTCGAGGATTTCCATCCTTAAATAAAATAGATAAAACATGCATTGAATTGTCATCAGTTCAATAAATTTTAACTTAAAACCTTTATCTGATATAAATCTGTAAATATAACACCTTACTAACAATATATTTTTTTTTATCATTGATCACATTCAATAGTGAACATTAAACATTAATGATGGATTAAATAGCTAAGTTATTATAAATTGTTAGGTATGTTTATAGACCTGACACCTTAGCTCAGTCGGTCACTTGTCTGTCTACAGAGCTAAGGGTCACAGGTTCGATTTCCAGCATGGCCGAAAAATGTATCATTGATGAAAATGTGGGTTTACCCGTTCACATTGATACATTAACGGCCAGAGACTGGATGTTGTGTCTGTTCTACTCTTAAGTTATATTATAAGGCATATGAAGCTATGACAGTCCTAGCAAGCCGGTAGTGGAAAATATATGGCTTGAATAAAAAACTGACCCAGGCCACAGGCTGAAAACAGTAATAGATGTAAATTTGGAATGATTATAGCCACATTTTAATATCATAAAAGAAAAAAAAAGATACCTAGACATGGGAATCAAACCCAGGACCTATGGCTTGGTATGTCAATGCTCTTACCACTGAGCTATCCCTCATAAAGTCCATACAGCTCTTTTACAGCCAGTTTTATACTCCATTTCACCACTATCGGTATATTTATTTCACAAAATACTAGATCAATTATAAACTACTAGCAAACATACTGAGATCAAACAACACAAGGGGCTTTATTAAATTATCTAGATTAATTAATTTTAAATTACCCTTATTTTTGTCCTCATTAACAATATCTTTGCTATCACTGTTTAAAGGAGCCTTGCTCCCCCTTAACAACTCGTCTCTTGTAGGTGGTCTGGGCTTTTTTCGTTTCGCTTCTGCCTTTTCAAGGGCATTGGTTTCTTCATCAATCTTTTTACACTGTTCAACACCTTTCCTCAGCTCCTTTTTCAAGTCTTCCAACTCTTTTTTCAACTTGGATGCTAAAAAAAATAATGCAATAAAAATATTTTTTTAAAAACCATTAGACATAATGTAGTATATTAAATTAGTAATTTAGTAGCTTTGTTGAGCAGTAGTAAAAAAATAGATTTAGAAGTGAGCGCTGAAAATACCAGAATATGATCACACAGAGAACACAAATCGGGGACGATAATTTATAAATTACTGCGAACACCATATCATTTGACAAGGTTAATGAGTTTTGGCTGGTTAGTTCTGCCCGCACCATCTGTTAGAAATCCCATGTACTAGGGGAATTAAGGATGTGTGGTGGTTCCTCGGTACCTTCCACTTTAAATTTCTATGAGCGAGCGCGAAAGGGCTTACCAATTTTGCCGGAGAGGTATTTTCCTATACCTTCCAGGATTATTTTACGTGCCACAGTTAACATGGGACTGAAGACCTTACTTCCCCTCTAAGGGAAGTTGTACTATGGATTTGTATTGCTCAAGAAAAATTTGTTGACCTCGGTTGGGTTTGAACCTACAAACATGAGCTCCTGAGGCAAGCACTTTACCACAAGACCACTGAGGTCAACTGATTACAATTTAATGAACACTAAATTAATTATGACGTTAATGAAACCAGTGCAACCACAAATAAATGGGTTTTATATACTTTTATAAAAACATATGAGAAATGTTCATTTAGTAGTTTATATTGATGGACATTACTGTTGGAACGGATACCTACAGCCATGCACAGGGGTAAATCTTCAATCAAACTAAATATGGTAGAAAAATTACACTTGTACAAAAGAACCAAACCAAGAATCTTTAACTTAGTGTACCAATGCTCAAACATTGAGCTATTCAGAGGATTTGTCTCATGCTCAGGGTAAATACCCACTCAATGTTTATGGGAGAGTCTGTGATGGATGTGTGTTTCAAATAGCTATAGGTAGCCGACAAATCATACATTCACCACATACTCTGACTTAAGCTATGATCGATGAATGACCTGTAGCATAGGGAAAATCAGGGATAACTTGGTATGGAGCATTAGTGTTGATCAAAGTTCCGGACTAAAAACCCAGGGGTACCGGATTATATCACCGGTACTTACACATTTTCTTTTAAGCATTGGGTTCGGAACTGGGTCAACTAAGACTTGTGAGGACAAACGATGAGCAAACTGAATGAAAAAATTAGTTAGTAAACTGAAATTAACAGCCAGAAGGTTTGTTGTGCTGACCACATGACACCCTCTACCTGCAGAGGTTGGCACTATCTTTGCCAACAGACGGCGGTCATTCGGTCTATATGGATCAATTGTGGGCTGACCCCATTGAGTTTTTATTTTCTAGTTTTATTAGTTTATCTTTAAAAATTTGATACATGCTAAATTTTGGTTTGCACTCACTATCCTCCTGTGTATTTAATCTCATTGTCTTGACAGCCAGTTTTTTATCAACTCCTCGTGGTGGTGAAAGTTTGGACGATGGCCTCGACTTCTTTATCTTGCCCCCCTTTTCCCAAGGGGGCATCCATTTGAGGTTCCTCATGTCACAAAAGCCTGGATAGCCCACACAGGTTGAGGTAGGGGAGAGGACCGCAGTCTTTCGGGTCAGAGGCTGGCTCAACACCCTCACGCCGTGGTGAAGTTCCGCGCTTGTGGGCTCCCAGCGGGCTGTGGAAGGCAGTTGGGTCCTCTCTGCTTCAGAGCCGCTACACTCCCCTGAAACAAGGTAGTGAGAGAAATACATGGCAAGATTTGACAAAGGCACTGACACCCAACGTCTAATTATTTCAAAATGATAATCTATATCCTCATTATTGGTGGATTAACATATCTAGACCCCCCCTCAATGGCCGAATCGTCGTCTTTAGATAATTATTATTATTAGCACCGCGTCTTACTACCCGTTCGGGTTATATGCACTTACGCTAATGTGTAATGGTAGGGTGATTGTTAGATGAAATGAAGGACCTACAGTTTAACGTGGAATCCGAACCACGGTGGAGGCCTGGCATTCCCCACATTCACAAGATGTCTTGTCAGAGGTGAAGGAAGGGTTTGGTAATAAGATAAATCTTTGCCGGGACCGAGGATTGAACCCCGGACGCCAGCACAGAAGTCTGACACCTTACACCTAGACCACCAGGTCACCGTCTTTAGATAATAATATGAAAGGTAAGTACAGAGATAAGCCACAATAACATACTTTGGCATTAAAAGAAAAGTTTTCAATTAAAGGGCTCTAATGAACTTTTTGAGAATTTTCTAGTAAGTAGTTTTAAAATACCTGTCACACACAATTTTAGGCATACCATAGAATTTTTCCTAGTAAAAACCTTACCTGACAGCTTGAAAAGTTATTAGATATATATATGTTCACATATTCATACATCAAGTCATGTGATCTGCAGCTGTCACTTTTGAAAGGTATTGTCAATAACTATAAAATCATCTTCTTAAATAAACAACCCTAAGGTCGGGTTGATGTGATTTAACTCCATCCGGAACTGGGCATGCACTCATCCCTTCAGCTGGTTAGTTCTACCCGCACCATCTGGTAGATATTCTATTCACTAAGGCAGTTCAAGAAGTGTGGTGGTTTCCCGCTGTCTTTCGCACTGAATATCCATGAGCGAGCGTTAAAGGGCTTACCAATTTTGAAGGAAAGGTATTTTCACATATTTTTAGGGTTCATTTACACGCCATAATAGACATGGGACCAACATCTTTACTTCCACTCCGAAGGAAGTAGTGCAACGGATTTGTATCAATCTATAAAAATCCTTCGACCTCGGTTGGGTTTGAACCCATTAACATAGAGTCCTGAGGTGAGCACTTTACCCAAATACCACCGAGGTCGACAAATATAAAAAGTTGGTATTTTCTCAATATTTATTCCTACAAAAATCCTACTATAGTATAAATTAAAATGTTTTAATTGCATGTTAAAGATAATGATATATATTGAAAGAAAAAGAGAGAAGAGAGGGAGATATAGAAATATAATATATCCCACAGAATTCTGAGTAACAGTTTTTAAAACAAATAACACTTATTCTCAAAAATAACCAGTTATAAAAATGCCATCCTGTATATGAGCGAGGACCCAATGTAATAACAAACCATTAAATCCCCATGCTGCAACAACACAACCAAGAACTGTGTGTGGTTTGGGGGGGACAGAGATCCGATAGCAATGTTCACCAGAGAGAAACAGAAAGGTGTGGTCGCACTCTACAAATGGAACGTTATGGAAAGCAGGAAAGATATCATCGAGTTAAGGCCAGTCTACAACCAACATACCCGCTTGTCGGACTCGCAACTACGCAATCGCAAATGCACTCGTAATTACGCTTTTATTAAATACAAAATAGACTGTATACAATGAAAAGTCGTAAAACGTAATTTCAACCAATAGGAACAAACATCAATGATGACTATAAAAGTCAAATTCATATTAATGTTTTCAAATAAGAAATAAATATTTAAAACATATTTAACTGGATAAATACACATGATTTTAATTGGAAATCCTGTATTCATTACTATACATTTCCAATCGTTTTTGTTATAGACCAAATAACTTAAAATTATTTGATTTTAGTAGTCCATCCATATTTGTTTTTTGATTGGCTGAACGCAAGC
The DNA here is from genome assembly GCA_902151445.1 of Timema monikensis. Classification (NCBI taxonomy): domain Eukaryota; kingdom Metazoa; phylum Arthropoda; class Insecta; order Phasmatodea; family Timematidae; genus Timema; species Timema monikensis. The sequence continues at coordinate 121,679 of CABFVZ010000280.1, read as the reverse complement.
CAACGCAACTACATAAACGCAAGAGATGGACAATGTTCATCTCCTCC
>CABFVZ010000280.1:45076-99486 GCA_902151445.1 Timema monikensis | reverse complement strand
TGGTTTTCCACCCTCCCTCCACATAAATGCGGGTTCACTTCCTCTAATTCGACCTTCCCAATTCCTAATCCTTTAGCGTAATTAGTACATAAAGTGTATGACCCGAACGGGTAGTATGACGCGGTGCTAATATTATTATTATATTATTAATAATAATAATGTTATAATAGGGTCATACTCCCATAACTCGCGCATACAAACGCAGCTGCGAGCTGAGTTAGAGCATGCTATTTTGAACGCTATGCTATTATCATCGTTTGTTAGTAACTAAACAAGAACATACTACACACTCGAGAAACAAATGTGCAGCATCTGGTGAGAGCTGTCCCAAGCATGGTTTTTTTTATTTTTACTTTTTCATCTAAAGAGAAAGTATTACAAACGTGAACCTTTTTAAATTTTTAGATTATGATGGATCTTTACGTTTTATGATCCCCTATCCCAAAAATGTGAATCTTCAATTATGTAAGTACCCCCCCATGTATCTGTCCTTGAGGTTACAGCCGAAACGGTTGAGTGGATTTGGTTCATATTTGATATTTAGAGGTTTTACGATCATACTTGAGGGGAGTTATTTAGATTTTAACCCTAAATTTAAGGGTGGTTTACTAAAAACTGGTTTTTGAAAATTCAAACTTGGACAAAAATGGCTTTAAAAGTTTTGTTTAAAATATGGAGAGTATAACATAGTTAATAATACTGTACATATGTTTTTCAGATAAAAATTTGTATAGGGACAGTTTATTTTTGAAAGTTTGAAATCTTTTATTATCAACTGTATTAATTTGGATTAAACATTTATGTTATTATTATTATTATTAGCACCGCGTCTTACTACCCGTTCGGGTTATACGCACTTACGCTAATGTGTAATGGTAGGGTGATTGTGAGATGAAATGGAGGACCTACAGTTTAACGTGGAATCCGAACCACGGTGGAGACCTGGCATTCCTCACATTCACAAGATGTCTGTGAAGGAAGGGTTTGGTAATCAGATAAATCTTTGCCGGGACCGAGGGTTGAACCCCGGCCGCCAGCATAGAAGTCTGACATCTTACCCCTAGACCACCAGGTCACAAACATTTATGAAAAGTGTTTTATATGTTTAACAAAATAATGTTTGTTTGTCAGAGGGAAACTTACCAGGGGATAATTAGCTGATAAATGGTTTTTAAAATGTTATCACAATATTTTAGAAAGTATGCAGCATTGTGTCGTGCTTCGTATTTATTAGTATTACTTATATTATTGATATATTTAGCCAGGAGTTATTTACACTAACAAATTGGTTCACCATCAAATCGACTAGAAGGAATTCAAACAGATAGATTAGGCACCTAAATGTATAATATTAATTGGAAATTATTAGAATAAATCGCCAGCAGACTACAGTTTAGTATAAGCCATCCAGTTGAACGTTGGCTACTCTTTACAGCCTGTCCCGTGGTAAAATTCATTCTTAGTGAGGGGAAGTTAGATTAAGTTAGATTAAGTTGGGATCAATCCACCTTGGGAGAAAAATTGTACTGCACGGTATTAGGGCCCAATTCACCCCGGGGAGAAATTGTACTGCAAGGAAGCAGTGCCCATTCTACCTTGGGAGGGAAATTGTATTGCAAGGTAGCAGTGCCCATCCCACCTTGGGAGGGAAATTGTATTGCAAGGTAGCAGTGCCCATTCTACCTTGGGAGGAAAATTGTACTGCAAGGAAGCAGTGCCCATTCCACCTTGGGAGGAAAATTGTACTGCAAGGAAGCAGTGCCCATTCCACCTTGGGAGGGAAATTGTATTGCAAGGTAGCAGTGCCCATTCTACCTTGGGAGGGAAATTGTATTGCAAGGTAGCAGTGCCCATTCTACCTTGGGAGGAAAATTGTACTGCAAGGTAGCAGTGCCCATTCCACCTTGGGAGGAAAATTGTATTGCAAGGTAGCAGTGCCCATTCCACCCTGGGGAGGGAAATTGTATTGCAAGGAAGCAGTGCCCATTCCACCTTGGGAGGGAAATTGTATTGCAAGGAAGCAGTGCCCATTCCACCTTGGGAGGGAAATTGTACTGCAAGGTAAGCAGTGCCCATTCCACCTTGGGAGGGAAATTGTATTGCAAGGTAGCAGTGCCCATTCCACCTTGGGAGGGAAATTGTATTGCAAGGTAGCAGTGCCCATTCTACCTTGGGAGGGAAATTTTACTGCAAGGAAGCAGTGCCCATTCCACCTTGGGAGGGAAATTGTATTGCAAGGTAGCAGTGCCCATTCTACCCTGGGAAGAAATCGTACTGCAACGTGGTAATGCCGAATCCACTTTGTAAGTGGGGGGAGGGGATCGTACTATAAGGTAGGAGTGCCTAATCCACCTCGGGGGTGAAATGTTAGTGGTAGCCTGGGGTCAAAGCAGTGCCCAGTCCACCCAAGCCCACAGTGATTCACATAAACCATAAAATGTGGACCTATCATTGGTCAAGTGCTATCACCACACCACGTAGTCAGCCCACGAATGCGCTTCAATGGAGCGTGTCGAGTTGACCAGATACAAATACTACCAAACACTTTTAGTTCACCTGCACTTCGAAACTCATTAAAAATTAGAGAAAAACCACTTAGAAGATAGAGGAGGGTAACTTTCTCTCCGAAATGAATGCCGTAAAATATATCGGCGGGCCTATCATTACTGTGGGATCAAAGCGTGTTTTGGGAGAGATTGATAACTCGTCATGTTTTGAGAAGAGATATGACCGAATAGTAATTACAGGCATCGAAACGCTGTGCTATAAATCGGTACAAATAGAGCTGTTGATTGCTTTTGAGTAGAATTGTTCACAGCTTATATTTGCAAAAAGGTTGAATTAAGTTCATTAAACAAGACTTCTTACTGAAAACTAGGTTAAGTGGTTTAAAATTAATCCGTTCGGTTATTGGATTTATACTTTCTATTTGATGCTTCACAATACCGGGGCAAGTCATAAGATTTCTGAGCTATCATTCTCTTTCTGGGTCTAAGTAAGCATAACATAGCTAAAACAAAATATAGCTTTACATAAAAACATATATCCGAAATAACAATAATTGGTATGGCGCACCGTACAGACTTTCTCTCTCCTTTACCTACAAATTGGAGATATTTAATTAACACTCTTAAGATACCCTATGTCGAACGAAATACAGTCCGTGACTCACGGCACTGGGACATGATCAGAACACAAAAAAGATCGTATGATAGGAGGAAAGAAACAACAACACTACATACAACAATTAAAAACCTGAAATATTATGGTTTTCTAAAAAAACAAAAACAAAAAAAAAGTGTTTATCTTTTATATACAGTCTACAGTTTAACTAAGGCAAATGAATAATTTGATCAGAAAATAAAGATTTCATTCTGGTGAAAAAAAGTCTATAATATTTTTCTGTTTTACAGACGACATCCTAGCTTTGGCTGCTAAGTAAGTCTCTCCGCTTCTTCAGCCATGAAATGACCTGCCTGGCGTAGTAGGAAGCTATTCTACTACATAATGAAGAGTAATGTCGGTGACCTGGTGGTCTAGGGGTAAGGTGTCAGACTTCTATGCTGGCGGCCGGGGTTCAATCCTCGGTCCCGGCACAGATTTATCTGATTGCCAAACCCTTCCTTCACCTCTGACAAGACATCTTGTGAATGTGAGGAATGCCAGGTCTCCACCGTGGTTCGGATTCCACGTTAAACTGTAGGTCCTCCATTTCATCTCACAATCACCCTACCATTACACATTAGCGTAAGTGCGTATAACCCGAACGGGTAGTAAGACGTGGTGCTAATAATAATAATAATAATAATAATACATAATGAAGAGTAATATCAAATGCTTGTTTAGCGCAAGTACTACTGTCGGATATAACGAGGAGACGAATATTCAAAGGTAGGATGTGGGAGGGTATACTGTAATATATTTTGTTGCGGAAACATATTTCATCAACGAGCCTAAATTAAATAATATACACCATTACAGAAACATAAACAGTAACATTTCTGTCGACAAAATAACATAACAATTACTCTCTACTACCCAGAACTCCGTTAAAAGAAATATATATTTACTTGTAACTCGGAAAGTATTGGTTTTTATAAAAATATCCTTTCGATAAAAGTTATTTTATTTTTAATAATCCTACAACTTTGTGATATAAGTTATTTCGTATCTCAAAAAGTCATGGAGCTATGATCAAAATTAGAGATACCAGCTTAAGTAAAGTACCCTCCTTCTAAGTCATTTTTCGGGCAAAATGAGAGGCGCTATTTTGTTTGTAATATTCAACAATACTTAGATACGAATTTTAATAAATAAAAGTTACACAATTTCAAGAGAATATATTTTTTTCTCCCTAAAGTAAAAGCTATACTTAATTTTAGGGTTGGATAGTAATAATTCCAAAACCCCTATCTAAGGAACCTCGTGAAAACCCTAAATATAAAATTTAAACCAATCTGTTAATTGTTTTCGGCTCTAGGACGATTCACAGCCAGACATGATCGCGAAAAAAAAATACAGGTGGTTATGAAACGCCAAATCTATCAAAATTTCGAATTAGGTTTTTTGTTTACGATCTATGGGGTCATCTCATTCTTGAATGATGGCCAACGAGAGTAGTAGACGAACAGAAAATGAAGGCGTGTAATTCTCGTCAGCTAAATGCACAGAAGCTATCGGCGATCGCTCCTCACGTCTTAGACTGTTGGTCGAGCAGGACCGACTAATCGTGGCCGTTCAAACATAATGCATGTTATTGGAGGGGAGGGAAGATTGCGCTGGGCAAACATTGACTCGCCAATTAGCATTGATCTCGTCCGAGGAACAATTTATAAACGCGCGGAATGGCGATAATGACTCATATTGGAAACATTCTACCAAATAAAAACGAAATACGTTATAAGTGAGAACGTTTATTAATTGGATGGGAAAAATAAAATAAAGAACAAAGGTCTAGTTTGAAGACAAAATAGTTCGTCGGTAAAGTTTTTAAGTTAATTATATATTTTGTAGATGTATTTAATAAACGTATATAAAATGATCATGGGAACATAATAATAAAACATTTATAATGGAATTCATTCAAATTCGTTTCAGTGGGCACGTGAGAAAATACTTCCAATCTAGTTCTGTTTTCCAGTCTTTTTTAAATTTCTTTTAATCACCGTGTCTTACTACCTGTTCAGCTTATACGCATATATTATAATTACTCTAATGAGGAAGGGATGAGGAAAGAAGAAACTTAGAGGTAATCTAACCGCATTCGTGTAGCTGTCCTGGAGAATGTATGGAAAATGAGTTTCCCCCTTTTCCCCAGTACCTTTAAAATGTTACAAAAATTATGTAGAAATAAATGGGATTTGATCCGCTTCGGTAGCCGCAAGGCCTAACGCGATACTCTCTCAAACTGCCGATGTCGGGGATATAGAGATTCGAATCTCAGTCGGGTGTACTAAAGAGGGTTTTCCACTTTTTCTCCTCGCGAATGCGGGTACACTCCCTAAAATATAACCTTCCTAATCCCTAAAACAATTAGCGTAATTAGTACATAAGCGTATAACCCGAACAGTTACTAAGACGCGAGGCTAAAACAAAAAGTTAATTGTATATGCTTAACGTGCACTTTTTGAACAGACTGTACCAGCACACAGCTTATAAAACTAATATAAATCTATAACAAACACAACAACCTGACCCACAGGCATTAATTCAACACTGTGAAAGGGGATAACCACATTCCACAAATAATATATATTTCAGCCAATACCGGGAATCGAACCTAGGACCCTTAACTCAGTCGGAAGACACGCTACCAACTGAGATAAAACGTCGGACTAGAAATGAAAGCTAATCCTCGTGACCATTTAAGATTTCCTAGAACAGGAGGTCTTAACCTTTTTTACCATTACAAACGCCCAATTTATTGCCCAATATGTCCCCTTCTCCAAACTGTAAAAATCAACATAATCACTAGTCCTATTAGGTACCAGTATTACTTCAAAATTTATCAAAAGCGTTGTTTCTCTCTCTCTCTCTCTCTATATATATATATATATATATATATATAGAGAGAGAGANATATATATATATATATATATATATATATATATAGAGAGAGAGAGAGAGAGAGAGAGAGAGAGCTAGGAACAGAAAGAAAATTATAATGATTTTATAGGGACAACATCAACTAGTATGATTTGAACTAACCAGAGATCCGAGTCCCATTCTCCCAAGGTCGTATGGATACCCTCGGTTAAGAACCCCTGTCCTGTTAGAGAATTGGCATCAGTGATTGATCCGCACGCAGAAACGAGACAAATCATATCCCACACTTCCTTCTGCCAGTCCGTCGACCTCCTACGTTACAAAACGAAATAACAACCAGACCCGTTGGCGGTATTTGTTCTCCGTGACTGGTGCACCGAGGAAAGTAGAAGCCGGTCATTGTTAGGCCGCTTAAGACAATGGACGATGATTGTTTGCCGATGCTGGGCCCAATTAATAACCTGAAATTCGGGCGGAAGGGACAATGGACGAGTGGGAAGCCGTGCGCGGATGTCGAAGAAAGTTGAGAGCTGGTGAAACAAATAACTACACACACTTTGCGGCGAGAGATCATTATTTTTCAAACAGGAAATAGTTGAAGGTCGACGCGTATTCGGGTTTGGAATCGGGTACCAAGTCGATGACTGGGTAATTTTCGAAATTAGTTCCTTGGATATCAATTTTATAATGCCTCATACATACTACGATGTTATCGTACTTAAAATCAGTAGATACATTTGAACGGGGGGGAAAAAATGGTAGTGTTCACGAAATAGCCGGCGAGGTAGCTACTATGAAATATACGACGTCCATTAACACGGTAATTCCACTTCGGTGGCTGCATGGTTTAAGACATCCCCTTTCGCAATATACTTGACTGTCAATGACGGGGATATTGTGGTTATATCCCGGTCGGGTGTACTGAAGGTGGTTTTTCCTAAATGGTTTTCCAAACTCTCTCTTTAATCACGCAAATGCGGGTACACTTATTCTAAATTCAACCCTTTTTTTGAAAGTTTAGTTATAAACATATTTATAAATATGTTTTTATGTCAAACCTAATTTGTAATTGAATTATATATTAAGGGTACAGGATTAAAAGGGGAATATCTAATCTTAAATCAAAATTGAGTTAGTGAGCTGTCAACTGTTTGACAATCAAGAGACCATTCTTATCTCAAATCCAAAGAGAAATTGCGGATTGCAATACAGTGACCTGTGTTTATGGTTTGGTTGATTTGTATTATTAGTTAGCAAAACTTTTTTTTTTGCTCAATGAGCATTTTACACGTAATGCTAACCATATTTATTTAAATAATTTAAGATTACATTTACATAGTGTGGATATGTAGCCAACCTTGGCTCAGTCGGTAGAGTGTCTGCCTGCTGAGCTAAGGGTCTCGTGTTTGATTCAGCATGGCCGAAAATTTATTATTTGATGAGAATATGGGTTTACCCTTTCACAGTTACGAATTAACAGCAGGTGACTGGATGTTGTGCAAATCCTAGTCTTAAGTTATATTATAAGGCATACGAAGCTACGACAGGCCTAGCCAGCACGTAGTGGAAAATATATGTCTTTAATAAAAAACTTACACAGCCCATAGGCTGGAAACAGTAATGGATGTAATGTAAATATATGTTGTCAAACAAACTAATTACTACTCTAATTAAAATTCCTCCACTTCGGTGGCAGCATAGTCTAAAGTACTACTCTCGCAGTAAACTAGACTGCCAAAGACGGGGAGATCAAGATTCGAATCTCGGTCGGGTGTGATGAGGGTGGTTTTTCCAAATTTATTTTCCCCTCCACCTCCACGCATATGGGAGTACACTTTCTCTAAGCATAACCTTCCTAAAACCATTACCGTATAAACCAAACGAGTAGTAAGATGCGGCGCTAAACAATAATAATTAAAAGATAACTAACATTGGAGAGTAACAAATTACATAACCTTATAAATAAAACTAATTGTTCCTTTCATGCATCTACAAATTGAAGGTTCGATTTTGTTAGGTTGGGTAATATTGACATCAGACTGTCACAGACAGGCTTAGAAACTATTTATAGGCCTATATAGGTATAAAAAATATACTCTTTCTTAAAATAAAGCGTTAATAAAGGACATGAAATAGTAGCCTTGGCAACATATTTAGTGTATGTCATTATTATATTAACGACTTGAGCTACGAGGTAGGATTTCGGGAATGATGCCTAAGCACCATACCGTATAAAATATATTTAACTTAAGACACAACCTAAAAAATTTAAAGAGAAGAATGACATCAACACTAGTGTGGTGAGAGTATGTGGATGACGAGAATAAGTGCTCCCATGTAGGGTTTCGAACCCAAGACCTTCCTATCAACGATGATTACATGCAATACAAGTATAATTGCTTAGACCGCTCAGCTATCGCTGCGAGCAGAGAAATATATAAAGTAATCTATTATTAGCACCGCGTCTTACTACCCGTTCGGGTTATACGCACTAAAGTAATCTAAAAATATACATTCGATTGTAGTCGTATATTAAAATATGGGATAATACCATGCACATATTTTTATACGAATATGTATGCAACTCAATCAAATGATGATCCGTTTGAAAAGAGTGAGAGATGTAAAGTATATACAAGATTTAAAAAAATATTGTGAACATTTTATTGTTTGTGTTCAGATGAAAAGGATGAACACAAGCTACCTTTGTGAGATCTCGATGTAGTTGCCCGTTGTGTCTTGTGGGGGGAGGTCCAGTAAGCCGCGGGTTCCGTTCTTGTAGGCTCAACCACCATGTACCCTGGAATAGTCTTCTCCCTCATGACACCGTGGTCAGACCTCGCTGGGGCGGCCGATACAAAGTCCACTGGCACCGATCTCGCTGGCGCGGCCGATACACGGTCCACGGGCACCGACCAGGCTGGGGCGGCCGATACACGCTCCACGGGCACCGACCTGGCTGGGGCGGCCGATACACGCTCCACGGGCACCGACCTGGCTGGGGCGGCCGATACACGGTCCACAGGCACCGAGATCGCTGGCACGACCGATAAGTAATCTGAAGACACCGACCTCACTGGCATGTTTGGAACGTAACCCACAGGTACTGACCTCACTGTCGTTGTGCTAGGAACGAGAGGAACCGCCCTCGCCATGTTCACGGTCGTCCATTCCTCCGATTGACGAACATGGTAAGCTAGGGTTGCTATGGTCGGCTCAGGCTTACTGACGTGGTGAGCTGGATGGCTCGAAACAACGGCAGATACCTTTCCCACTTGTTCTACAGGTATGCCAGGTGAAGTGTTCTCATCCCGGTTAAGGATCCTTGAGGATCTGCGCGGTTCGGTGTTCAGATAGGAGGGCATGCTGTGATGATCGAGATCTGAAACAAGGAAGGTATGGTGTTACCGTCAGTATAAAATATGTTTATTATCTGGAAATAATGCTTTCCTCGTGTGAGAAACATGACTACACTGGATATCATCTCTGAGGTAACCGCACCATTACTATTGGGAAACAGCGTCACCATTTTCTTGTTTTAGTGTGGTCGATCTTTCCTTAAATAAGACAAGTTTTGCAACAATGGTTCGTCCTGACGCCATCTTACACCAGCACACCTTCCGACATAAGTGAAAGCGTGGAGATTTGGCAACAATTAACAGAGAGCGAATATAGAGCTTTTCTCTTGCAGTCACTTTAGAGGTGATATTGGGCGTAACACCCTTCGTTTACCCTGTAAGGTAGCAAGCCCACCTTTCTTTATTTAAAGATAGGGTCATAGTGTAATCCGTCATGGTAAGAGTGATTATCTTTCAAGGTAAGCGATGTGTAAACATATAAAGAAAACTAACTATAAAATTATGATTTTTTTTACTGGCGTTAATAGCTAATAATCGTCGAACCAACTCAACGGAAGCTTTCCTATAAGGAAAAACATGTTCCAATACGATCGATGTTACAATGTATCCTATAATATAAGCAAAGGAATATAATTACCCCGAAAACACGAGTCAATTATTATCACTACTTCTAAGTTGCACACACTCTACTTAAAACAGTCGTAGGTTCAAATATATTAGCTGCAGTTGCAAACAATAATTGGCGCTTGATTAGTAATGGTGAACAAATATGATTCAATTTCATGGGAAGGGGCGGGGGAAGAGAAGAGGACGAGACCATTAGTGGAAGTACACACGTGTACAATTAAAAACGTCGTCTTGCTGTTCTTAATCGACAAATCCATAGTGTATGACTCGTGATTTCACAAAAATAGCCGGCTGTAGCTGACACAAAATCTCTGCACAGTACTGTATATGACTCAAAAAGAGGACCACTTACGTTGCATGTAGCATAGATCAAAAGAATATGATCATACTTAATATAACTTGTAATTTATGAATAAATAAAAGCAATTATTTATTTTTCCTTCTTGAAACGGTGCAATTTTATTAAATTAAATGTAGTATTAGTTTATATTTTAGGGGAGGAATTATACTTTGGGACCCCTATCCCCCCATCCTTAGCTGCATTTTCATTCATTAAACTAAAATTAATACAAATATCCGGGGTATTTTTGAAAATATTGCTGTTCATAAAACGTCAAATGATAAGCTCCATTTTAACATTTTATTTGATTAACAATTAATTTGAGAAGTAAAATGAAAGCACACACTAGTAAAATATACTGTGTATGGTGTTGAAATAAAATATCCCTGTCTATAAAATATTAAGATTACCAAGACCAAATATTTTCTTAGTTAACTCAATTTTCTTTAAATTGAACGATTTTGCCTTCATTTTATAGTTACAATTATTCATAATCATTTTTCCTTATATCAATACAAATAAAACTTTTCCAGGAAATAATGAAGATGACACGTTGGTGCTAGAACGAGCAGTTAACGACATAACCATTGGTGAATTCAAAGCCTTATTTGCGAAGCGGGTTGATCCTAAACTTGACGCCCTTATACACCAATATATAAAAAATAAGAATAAGAAAACGAGCAGTTACAATTCTTCCTATAAGGCCCGTCTTTTACCTGCTGTTAACATTTCCCCTCTTTAAATGACGAGTAAATACACACGTGTTCTACTATCTACGCTTAGACATCGTAATCTTACATTTCAAAATTATATTTTTCTTGTTTCCTATTCTAGATGGACACATGCGTCCCCGATTTTTTTTAACATACATCCTAGTAGGGCGATATCTACAGGCCATTTTCACGAATAATAAGAACATTTAAATAAATGCATAGAATGAATTAATATTTTATTTATTGTGTACGATAAAAACTAAAAAAAAAAAGAATGGCTTGAACTTGCGTAATTTTTCATCTCACCTTTAGGTTGAATGGTAGGGATTGCGAGTTAAGGGGAGTAGTTTTACAGTTTATATAATAATAAAAAAATGTTTTCGTCATAATAAATCAAATCTTTCTCAGAAATAAATGTTTTGCTATAAAAACTGCCAAACATATTGACCGTTGCTAATGTCCCGTTCCATTCCAACCTGCGCACTCCCGAGACCAGTTTGGACAATCATTCTCTTAGCGATATACCTTTCTCCAAGCTTTCTGAACAAACACGAGTGTTATACATAGAAGGCGAGGTAATCATACAAAACCAAGAAACCAAATTCACATAAACGAGGGCGTGGACTGAATGAAGGGCATACTTAGAATACGACTGTGCATGATGTCTTACGTAACGTTTTGATTGAGTAACATGAACTTATAAATATTCCCGAGTCAACACTTTTATCGTTGTGATTCAATATTTACGTGAAGGTTAAAATGTCAAGAGAGAGTATTATGTGTTATTTTTTTTAAATCAAAATTATTTTGGAATAATATATGAGTCAATTAATTGTTTCTACATAAAAAGCAGGCTGTGAAGGACCTGAATCATATTATTGACAGTTAATAAGTGTAATGCCTAGAAGTGATTTGACAATCTTATATTTCTTTTTAGCACCTTGTCTTACTACCCGTTTGTGTTCAAAGCTTACGTAATAATTATGCCACCATGTTAGAAATGAAGAAGGTAGAATTTATAGGAAGTGTGCGTGGAGAGAGAGTGGAAAACCACCCCCGGTAAACCCAACCAGGAGTAGAAGAAGTATAAACCTCAATATCCCTATCATCGGAAGTCTTAGTCGATTGAGAGAGCAGTAACTCTTTAGATCAGGGATGGGAAACCTACCTCCTTAAGGTCACATGCGACCTTTAGCATATTTGGTCAATATGTATCGTCATCTTTTTCAAATATTTTATTTTCAAACGGCGTGTCTTTTAACTAATTAGAATTTTTTTTAAACTGTTATTTTTAAACCATTATGTTAAACAAATTAACCGCTCTTATTAGTCTAGCTATCAAATTAATTTGTCCCTAGAGACCACCAGGAGCGCTAGTCACAACATCGGTTTAGTCTCGCACGTGTGCTGCTAATGTAGGAGGAACCCAATATATCCAGTATACCAATTACCAGTTCCTCTGTCCAGAGGAAAAGATTCTCGAAACCCAGAAGACCTAGCTAGGGAGCTGAAATTTTTCAGGCAGGTAGAACCTAACCAAAGAGTATCAGGTATACTTGGTGACCGAAAATTCATACGCCCACCCCCCCCTGAAAAATACAAAAAAATGTTGTTTATAGTGAAATCTTCAATTCAGGGACAGTTTAACACTGTCATTGGAGTAAATATTTGATCTAATATAATATTTAACCGAGATGCTTCTAACAGATTTTGAGGGTCACTAAAAATTATTCTAATTCACAATTATTGTCCAACAAATGCCAATGGGACATGTTACACATGCAGAAATGAAGCCGTTGCTTTATAAACGGGCATTATGCTATTAGTATTTAAATATCCACCTCTATTTTTCTAAGCATTCCAACAAGCAATTTATACAAACATTCTCACCTCTGACAAGACATCTTGTGAATGTGGGGAATGCCAGGCCGCCACCGTGGTTCGGATTCCACGTTAAACTGTAGGTCCTTCATTTCATCTCACAATCACCCTACCATTACACATTAGCGTAAGTGCGTATAACCCGAACGGGTAGTAAGACGCGGTGCTAATAATAATAATAATAATAATAATAATAATACAAACATTTTTCTAAATTTCAATTTTCTTTTACTAAATTCTTTTTTTTCTCCATATCTGGACTTTTTCAATACAACTTTAACTAGAGTAGAAACGATCTGGAGGTCTCCAGCCAGTTAGGAAGAAGCTTAGGACCTCATAGCCCCCCTCAGAGGTAGCAAGGGTGTTACGAAAAGGAGACATGCAAGGTGGGGTGTGATACTAGGAAGGTTGTCTCCAGTGCCGAAAGGTTAACCACCCCTGCCTTAGACCATTTTCCCACTAAAGCGTGCATTTTAACAATAAAAAACGCATAGCAAATAGTTTTCAGAACTACCCAAATATGATGGGTATTTAAAAGTGAAAAAGAGGCCGATGTCACGTTCCTCAAGACTGTCATATGTCATTGTAGTAAAGATGATTTCAGATAGCTATAAACATTACTAAACTTCATAATGCTGAAAGTGTTCCACCTTCACTTTTCCTAGGACGGCTTTCTCATCATCTCTGCTAAAGATGTCGTTCATCATACGAAGTCATAGAAGGAACGAGTGAGAAGTGCTGTGAATGATGGGTAAGAGTTGCAAGGGGGGGTGTATCCAAAGGTCGGTCCTTCCTTCCCGTCGAGAACAGGTGTCCAGAGGGCTTCGACCCGACCATTAATATTCCGTAGTGACACGGGACATGACCACAAACACCTTGTTGTCGTCCCCCTTACGTCCCCCCCTCTACAGGAAAACAACAGGCGGTCCATATATATATATATATATATGCTCGAGCTTTATGTATATATATAGGGTGACCTGGCGGTCTAGGGGTAAGGTGTCAGACTTCTGTGCTGGCGGCCGGGGTTCAATCCTAGAAATGATTGAGGTGGGATGGATGGCGAGTTAAGGGGAGTATTTATAGCGAATTTTTTTTTTAGGCTATATAAATCATAAATCAAGTGACAACATTTAATTTTCTTCACATAGTAATACCAACAGTTCTTGAATATTTGTCAAGGATGTCCTAGAATTTGAAGAAAGTTTTTTCTATTGATTTAAAAAGTTTTATCATCTAATGCCTCTACGCTCATGAAATATATCCAAAAACTATTGATATCACCGTGTGAATAAAGTTGAACTCTAGGTTTCTACTGGAGCAATATTGGATATGTTTTGTAGAAAAAATAAATAAAATGATTTGTTATCAAAACTGCAAATACAATACCTTTTCTCGTGTTTCCTACACTTCCACTTTAAGGGGGCTGCCCAGGTAACTAATATATTGGCAATAAGATGTTGCACTTTGGTTAAATATTTACAAAATACTTGAAAGTACACGAGTTTGGTGTTTACTGGAATTAATACAAAACTGTTTTATATGACCCTATACACACACACACACACACACACACACACACACACATATATATATACTCGTAGACATAGTTTAAAAGTTAAAATTCCCACTCTTAAAAATCGAAGATTCCACATACTTTGATCGTTAAGAGCTAAAAAGTCAGGAAACGAAAGATAACATCTATAGGATCGTAGTAAGGGTCTTTGAGAATAGAATGATGTAGTTTTATAGGGGTTTACAACATTAAATTGTAATGTTATTAGTATTTTCCTCCTTTGTTGTTTATTCTCATAATGCCAGGCAGCTTGGCCCATCAACGTTTTAAAACCACTCGGTTTCTGGCATATAGGAATTTTCTTCGACTGCCAGGGCCTTAAAGACGATTGAATCACTTAAGATTATTTAAATATTATTTAAGTTGAAAGTAAATTACAGAAAACCACACCACGATGCCAAACGGGTTCAACCGTATTACTTACCTATGTTAGATGTTATCCGCGAAGTAAGATGGTCTACGACAGAAAAAGACACGCGCGTGTGTTCAACCGAAGTACCTGACTCTGACGTTAGAGGTCGGGTCACGAGTTTGAATCCAGGCCGGGAGTACTGTGGGTGATTTTTCTAAAGCAAGTGTTTTCCCATCAACTCTTCAGTGGAATGTAAGACCATTCCCTCTTTTTTTTTTATTCCCTTCTCGTCAGTAACTTATCTTGGAAAGTAATTAGTTGTCCTTGCCTTATGCTTATCAATACACATAGAAAGTAATGTCAAACATCTCGGAAAAATTGTTTAGTTTAATTATACCTGAACTAATATTTATTTATTGTGCGAAAATATTTTTCCTTTATTTTTTCAAAGTGATTCCAAAATCTTCGGTCTTGAAACTTCCTCACCTTGTGATGAAAACTGAGTGCCCATCGAATTCACAAATTTCTAAGTCTAGCGAACTAACTTGTGTGGAATAGTTTATTTTACAAAGGTCCGTTGCGATCCATTTCAGAGTTTCGGCAAATAAATGATGATGGTTTCACAGGATATGCGCGGTATATCTTCTATATATCTAAAAATAAAAGTCCTGACTCACTGACTGACTCATCAACGCCCAGCCCAAGCCCTTGGACCTAGAACGCTGAAATTTTGCGCAGAGGTTCCCTTTATGATGTAGACAAGGAATAAGGCCGGATTTTTTGAAATTCCCCGCGATAGGGAACAAAGAGGATTTATATTTTCGCTTTAAAGTTGCCTTATTTCCGTAACTATAATTATTAGAGTCTTCAAATTTGGCATGCAAGTAGGTAATTATAATCACTAATAACAATTTTCAGGATTTTTCGAAATTCCAACGGAATGGGGAATAAAGAGGATTTATATTTTCGCCTTAAAGTTGCCTTATTTCTTATTAGATCAACGCCCGGCCCAAACCCTTGGACATAGAAAGCTGAAATTTTTCACAGAGGTTACCTTTTTGATGTAGACAAGGAATAAGGCAGGATTTTTTTAAAATAACAATCTAAGTAATTTTACCCTCAGTTTCCAGATTTTACTATAGGTGATGCGCGAGTCATTAAAAAAAAAAAAAAGGGTGAAAACGCGAACGTAGTCGCGGGAAACAGCTAGTAAACTATAAGTTAGAAGAAAATAAATGGAATGGTTCCCCTCACACGCTTTCTCACTCCTTTACCTAAAAAAGGAGGCATTTACAAACTTGTAAAATATGTGAAACAAAATATCAAACATTGTTGCAGAAACATAATGGAAAAAAGGGAAGAAATTAAATAACACACAATGCTACAGCAACAATGAGAAGCGAGGAGTATCTCTGTCCACCATAGAGCACAAAAATTAATTCCACATTTCTGAGACCCTAAAAAAATGTTAATTACTTATATCTAGGAAATTATCGTTTTTAGAAAAAATCTCTTTCAAATAAAAGATTTTTATTTTTAATAGACCCACATTTATGTATTGATAATTTATTTCGTATCTAAAAGAGTTGCGGAGGTATGATCAAAATTGGAAATTACCGCTTATGTAAAGCACCCTCAAAATCATTTTTACGGGAAAATTAGAATCGCCATTTTGTTTGTAATGTTAAACAGTGCCTAAATACCAATTTCAATCAAAATAGTTTGAGCCAATTTTGAGAAAAGCTATTTTTTCTCTTTTCACCCTTGCGTAAACTACCCTTAATTTTAGGGTTAGATATCGCTTTTAAAAACTCATCGGGGGAACCTTATGAATCCCAGAGATGCCAAGTTTTGGCCCGATCAGTAAAGTGTTTTCGGCTCTAGCGGAGGTACAGACAGACGGCATCGTAAAAACAAATTTTTCGGGTTCGGGGCAGCGGGGGGTGGGGGGGTCATGAAACGTCGATATCTATCAAAATCTGGAATTAGATTTTTTTTACGATCAAAACACCTTTTCTATCCGAGGGGTCACGAGAAAGTAAAGAGTTAGTTTTAATTTCCAAAGAACTATGATAGAGTTGGTCACGTCTTTTAATAATGTGGTGGGTGGGACTAATTCGCTAATTCGCTAGATTTTGGACATTCGGCCTATCTTACCATTGCTCACCTGGCGTATTAAGGAATTCCTTTATGGGGTGGGGACATCAAGGCGAATTCCACTGTCCCAAGATGGTAGGATGATACGGGAGAATGATGAAGGTGGGAAGCAGAGGAGACCTACAGTTTAACGTGGGTTCCGAACCACGGTGGGGGCCTGACATTCCTCACATTCACTAAGCGTGGAAGCACAAACTTTGACAGAGGTGAAGGAAGGGTTTGGTAATCAGATTAATCTATGCCGGGACCGGAATTTGAACCCCAAATCCCCAGCACAGAAGTCCGACACCTTACCCCCTAGACCACCGCTTTGAATAATGTAATAAGTAAAAATGACTTTAGGACATTAATATTAACTAACAAAAGTGAACTTTTTAACGTGTTCATTTAACATACATTTGAACTGCTTGTTTTGAATTAGAGAATACTAAGCTTAAAGGAAAGAAGGTTGATGTAAATGTATACTTTCTATTCAGCGCAAACTAATATTTTTTATACATCCAATACAAGTCAAAAGAAAGCTATTGCACTGTTAAACAAAAATTGTAGGTTACATTTCTAGCTTGAAAGCTTAACTACAAGAGCATGACTGTAAAAGTCAAGATTTTTAAATACTTTTTTTTTTCGATGAATCATGTGAAAGTGTAGTTTTGTCGTGTAAATTTATGCAATCCCACCTTTACGTATGTTTACGTTAATTTTCTTACGAATGGAAATTGAGTTTTTTTGATACAAACTTTTTTTCCAGTCAACATTGATAACATGTTACTATATTATTGGTATTTTATCAAAAGTGACTGCTGCATATAATCTGTTTTGACGTGCGAATGCGTAAAAAGTAGATCTAGCAATTTTTCTTAGCTGTCAGATAAGTCCATTCATAAGAAAATTGGGGTATAAATATAGCCACCAATTTAACAAATACAAACCCAGTGAGAACTTGAGTAGACCGTTATAAATCTCAAATAAAAAGTAAATCAGTTATGCAAGATTCACAAGAAGATTCGAAAGTGTCATTAGGACCTGTTTAGGATGTTTGCTAGATGATTTCCTGATTAAAACGGGCTAGAAAGAAATAAAACCTTCCCGAGATAGCAGAACTTGTGTTTATTCAAGGTTGTTTCGCCTAAGTTGAGAGAAGGGGAGATGATTGTGGACATAATAATGGCGTGAAATGTTTATAGTCTCATTTAAGAATGGGAGAAAACACAAATGTTGCACACAACAGAGGAATTTATATAGTTTCAAACCAGAAAGGAACAACAGCTTGACTCCCGCATCGGTAGACACACAGAATGAGGCGTAGCGTTCACTTTACTTGTTCGCCGGTGCCAAGGAGGTCAGGGTTCGAATCAAGTCCAGGTGCATTGAGGAGTTTAAAAAAAATTAAACGGTCCCATACTTCAGCTACGTGGATGCAAACAAATTGATCGACATTAAATTCATCAACAAGTGATCGACACGCAGGAGCAACGTGGACCAAGTGGCCGACACAAATAGGACTATTCTATAGACTGCCCTACTGTTCAATTGCATACATGGGAGGACAACATGATCGACACCCAACGGGTCGAGTATATGTGAACAAATATTTGTAAAGCTAGGTGGGTCAAGTAGCCGACACGTCTTCAAGCAACTTGTCGACAAGCTGACCAGTTGGTCCTTTCGTGTCAACCAGTTGGCTGTCCGTCCCTTTGTCCTCTTATGCATGAGCGTCGGCCACCTAGCTTTCCAAATATTTTCTACGGCTTGTTTGTATGGCGATCCTCTATGCAAATAAGAGTAGTTTTTCATTTATTTACTATCAGTGTGTCTCACTACTTGTCCAGGTTATGATAACTTCTATAATCGGGTAGGGATGAGGAAGGAAGCATTTTAGATGTAATCTACTCGCATTTGCATGGCGGGATAGTGGGAAACCATTCCCTACCGGGAATCGTACTTTGATCTCACCGACTTCAACAGGCCAGTTTAACACGAGAGTGGTGGTGCCTTAGACCATTCGTGTTTCTTATTCTTAACCTTCGCATCACTACTCCATTAGTTTAACTAAATGAGTATAATCCAGAAACGTACACCCAATATTATTGCTGAGAGAGCTATAGGTCTTATGAAGATAAGCTTTATCTTCGCTCTCTCTCAGTTATGTCGGAAGGTGGTGTGCTGGAGTAAGAAGGAGATACTGTTACTGTGTATTCACACGTTCGCCGAAAAACTAACGCAGAACAAAAACGTGGTCATGTGATGCGCTCTAAGCCAATCACAAGATTAATCGGCGCGAGCTGTTCTGTTGAAGTTCAACTATTCTCTACATTGTCCGCTCTGTTCAAGATGTTAGGCACAAGAGAACCAATCAAATCTTAGAACCAACCATCTCAAATAAGTGCGCATGCGCATTTGACAACGCATGCGCTCTACAGCCAGAAACTAGCAGACAGCCCCGTTGGCCGTTTGAGGAGATTTGAAATAACCCGTTAATGTAAAACGTGTGTAACGATATATTGGATTGTGACACGACACAACGTTATAATTTGTAAACATCCATCGGGACAATGATCTAGAATATATGTTTATCTACTGAAAAATAAAATCTGTTGATAGTTGTTTTACGTTAGCATTGCAATGCATCATGGGTCAACTTAAAGTGTGTAAATTGCTGCGCCTCTGAGGCAGATTCTGCTTTCTATTTTCGGCGAACGTGTAAATCAAGCTTGAACCTCGAATAGCCAGCGTTGAGAAACTTGTATTATATTCGAGGGGAGGTTGACCACACAAAAACGAGATAATGACAACGCTGTTTCTCAAAAATAACTACGCAGTTAGTTACCTCAGCGATGATATCAGGTGTAGTAGGACGTGCAGCAGCTTGGAAGAAAAGCGTTATATCTCAAGCTATTGATGAGGAAACCGTATATATAGAGAGAAAGAAGAATTTGGTTTCTGAAAAAAGTGTACTTACAATAAATGCAAATGATTAACGTCCAGGCGAAACCCATTATTTAAATAGGGGAAAAACTGTAATTATTAGCTCCCCGAAATCTAACTAAAGTTAATATTTATTATTGTAATTTGTTTTTTAGCTACAGTAGCCCCATTATTTGGTGCTGACTGATAGTTCACAGCTGACTTCTGACAGTCAAAATTTAGGTATATACCTAAATTTTAACCATCAAAAATGACAGTTGCTAATCACATCTTTTTGCAGATCATATGGTTCGGCGTAGGGATACATAATTTGGTCTGGCAACTTTTCAAAGCTTTTAGCTGTCAGCTGTGAGCTGTCTGTCAGCACCAAAGAAGCCATGGAGCTACTGTATCAATATACATATGGTTTGATCCAAAGAAATATATGTGGTTGTTTTAAGTCAAATCGTATAAAAGGAATAAAGTCCACGATTACAATTGACTTTTACGAACGAACACAACGATTATTTTTGTAAGTTATACAGATGTGCCCGTTGATTGTATAGTAACCCTGCCTTCCCCCTTCCCCCTCCTTTCCACGCGCCAACAATCTATTAGTTACAATGATAACATATAACCAATGCGGTGTTACCATGAGTGAACATTTTCAAGAAATAACTGCAACATACCGAAAGACTATTAAAAAAAAATTAGGAAGTTATTATTGTACTGAATATTAGAACATACACGTTATCCAATTATATAATTTGTAATACTCAAAGTATATTTAAAATAGTTCTTTAGTTTTCTTAATGTATAATAATATATTTTATTTGTAGGTGACCTGGTGGTCTAGGGGTAAGGTGTCAGACTTCTATGCTGGCGGCCAGGGTTCAATCCTCGGTCCCGGCAAAGATTTATCTGATTACCAAACCCTTCCTTCACCTCTGACAAGACATCTTGTGAATGTGGGGAATGCCAGGCCTCCACCGTGGTTCGGATTCCACGTTAAACTGTAGGTCCTTCATTTCATCTCACAATCACCCTACCATTACACATTAGCGTAAGTGCGTATAACCCGAATGGGTAGTAAGACGCGGTGTTAATAATAATAATATATTTACAAAATTCCTCTGGGAATTATTTTCGAGATAGACTACCTTCTAAATAAATGTACTTTTGTTGAAGAGGTGCAAAGGTTCTGGTCTTAGTGTATTTATAGTTTTTTTAGCAACGCGTCTTACTACTTGCTAAGGTTATACGCATATATACTAACTACTATAATGGGTGGTATTAGTAAAGATGAATTTTAAAGGAAGTGTACCCGCATTTGCGTGGAGGGAGAGTGAAAAAACATTGTAAAATCGACCTCAGTACACCCGACCGGGATTAGAACCCCAATCCCCCTATCATCGACAGTGCAGTCTATTGCTCGAGTGACACCTTGGAAAATTATACCACCGAGACAGGTTGTATTTGTACTGATTTCGCATTCAATAATATAACAATAGCTGATGGGGATGTCAAGCTTAGTGCCGTAGTTAAATTAACTACAACATATATCATAATATTCATTTGTGTGAATCCCCTGCATCGGTGGGCACGCGGACTTCACGTCAGTTTTATATACAGATATAATGACCAATCTCGAAAATAGTCGCGACTCGAAGAAATGTATTTTTTTTTCACTTATTGGTGCCTGTACTGCGCTGTAATCGTCATATACGGACCTACCTGTCGCAAATAACATATATGTAAATAAAGTAAACACATTAGTACCGGCGGTCGGCAATTAATTTCTTTGCGGGCCGTATGATCATACAAAAAAAATTCGCGGACCACCTGTATATCAACAATTTCAACCTTTTTACCCAAATACGCGAGTAGCAGTTTGAGTTTTTTTCTTTAGTCGGGAATATTTAAATTCATTAACATTTTGTGACTATTTTTGCGTTAAATGGTATGTTAACCCTTTGTCCACCCACATCAATGTTATTCCCGAGCTAGCTCACGCATTGATGCCAACTGTACAATCTGGATATTAGTTGTACCATAATTCCACCACCTATACACTCCAATATTAGGATATTTTGATATAGTAATATCCTCGGGACCTGATAATACATTAAATATTAATTTCATATGTAAAATAGACTGATTGATCAATGGTGTCAAAGCTTAGTGCTTAAAATAAATAGTTTGAATAAATTGGGGTAAAAAATCAAGTTTTTATGTGGTGCTATTGATTTGAATATGATATAATTGCGGACTTTACCACTAGTATCACTACTTGTGTACTAAGCGCTGGTTTTGGTGAGGTTTTTTTCAAACAAACAAATATGGTGTCCAACCAAAATACAATCCATTTCAGGTCCGTGTACAATCGCTTGAGACTAGACTGAGTCTGAATAAGTCTACTTTTTTTAAAAATAATTTGGTAGCTTTATTTGTTCATTTAGGTACTTTAGGCTTATGACAGAGAGACATTTCCTTCTTCTGGCCGTACGGGCCAGAAGAGTGAGCTTCGCGAGCCGGGCTTGGCCCGCAGGCCGACAATTGACAACCAATGTTGTAGGCATTATATTTTGAGTAAGCATTCCAATCACTGATCAATGATGCGAGTGGTATTGCCATGTCGCTAAGGTGTCGCAAGCGTATACATTTCGGGGTATGGGGAAAAGCGTCTTAAGTGCGAAGTGTCGTAGGCCAAGATATGACTGCAAAAACACTGCTCTTAACTCACCCTTCATTCCACCCCTCAAGTCATATATTTTTCCACTACTGGCTTTCTAGGTCTCTTGTAGCTTCATATGCCTTATAATCAAACATAAGACTAGGTCAGACACGACATCTAGTCCCCGGCCGTCAATTTAACAATGTGAAAGGTGACGTGGCGGTCTAGGGGTAAGGTGTCAGACTTCTGTGCTGGAGGTCCGGGGTTCAATCCTCGGTCCCACCACAGATTTATCTGATTACCAAACCCTTCCTTCACCTCTGACAAGACGTATATTAATAACAACTTGTGAATGTGTGGGATGCCAGGCCTCCACCGTGGTTCGGATCCCACGTTAAACTGTAGCTCCTCAATTTAATCTCATAATCAGAGCGTAAGTGCGTATAACCCTAACGGGTAGTAAGACGTGGTGCTAATAATAATAATAATAATAATAATAATAATAATAATAATAATAATAATAATGTGAAAGGGTAATCCCATATTCCACCAATGAGAACATTTTCAGCCATATGGGAATCGTACCCGGGACCCTTAGCTCAGTAGACAGTGACGCTACCGACTGAGCTAATGTGTCGGATCCATCAAATTTATTAAAAAGTCCTAATCAAATGTCCCTATGCTCATGCCAGATTTTCAAGAACTGTTGAGATTACTGTGTGTAGAAAATTAAACTGAACCCATCTACTGAAGCAATATTATGATGTATTGTGTTTGAACAAATATTTAGTTCTAATTTTAAATAATGAAAAATTACTCGCCCTATCTCGCGTTCCCTTCAACCCGACCAACCTTCATAGGAAGAAAGATACCGTACAGCCCGAAGCTAAAGGACACCACAAACTAAAGAGAAATGGAGTTTCACTTTCATGCAATAAACCTGAGAAAATATGGTCACTTAATAACTAACCAAGCTTTTTTCTTTGGTAAATATATGAGAAGCATAAAACATGAACAAACAAGCAAAAAGAATAAAGAAAGCGAGCATCAGAACTATTCTAGAATAAAACAAGTACTGGGTGATTTATTACACAATGTAGAGGCATCACGCCAGAGAATTTATTGTATATGGCAAAAACAATAGAAGTGACCATTTATTTGTGGTCAGTGTTGACTGTCGAAAAACTCGGCAGGTTTCTTTTAGATCTGAGACGGGCACGTACTTCCCCAACGTCGACATCAGGCGCTGCTGCTGCACTTTCTCACCCACATAAGAAAAGGAGTGCCGGTAAAGAAGTGATGCGGTCTAGACTTCAACGAAGCGTAAAACCAGCGGAACGCCTCGACTATCACCCTGTCAAGTGTCTGTAGACCGTGTTGCGGTCAGCTTGTACAACATGGGGGGCTGAAGGTTCAAGAACCACATGTCATTTCCAGGTTCCTCTGGGGGCGACAAGGGGCGACCTACCCTCGACTATCACCCTGTCAAGTGTCTGTAGACCGTGTTGCGGTCAGCTTGTACAACATGGGGGACTGAAGGTTCAAGAACCACATGTCATTTCCAGGTTCATCTGGGGGTGACAAGGGGTGAATTATTTAACGAGGAGAGGAGTTTATCATCATCATCATCATCATCATCATCATCATGTGTGCAATGCATTTTACTGGCCGTTCGGGCTAGCCTCAAATATAATATTTTTCTAATATTGAAAAAGGTCAAATTTAAAGGAAATTTTCCCGCATTTGCGTGTAAAGAGAGTGGAAATACATTTAGGAATAATACTCATATCCGAACGAAATTCGAGCCCCAATCTCCCCCTCAAATACAATCCATTCTATTGCGATAGCGACATCTTAGACCAAGCGACCACCGAAGCGGGTTTCTTACTGAACCAACTTAACGAGCATAAGAACCCGAATCTGTGGCGCCACAAACATAACTTGTTATCTAACACAAAATGATTATAAACACACGTGAATAACAAAGGAATAATAAGATAGATCAACTACCTATGACCCACTTCGGTGTTCGCATGATCTAACGCGCCATTCCCGCAGTAGACCAGACTACAGGTGATGGGGAGATGGAGATTCGAAAATAGATCAGTTGTACTGAGGTTAAGCAAATAATGTTTTCCACTATCCTTTGATGCAAATGTGAGTACTCTTCCTATAAATATAGCCTTTCTAATCCCTAAAACCACTAGCGTAATTAGTACATAAACGTATAGCCCGAACGGGTAGTAAGATTCGGTACTAAGGAAAAACTACTCATGTAATAATAATGTACTATATTTAGATTATTATTATTATTATTATCACCGCGTCTTACTACCCGTTCGAGTTATACGCACTTACGCTTAATGTGTAATGGTAGGGTGATTGTGAGATGAAATGGAGGACCTACAGCTTAACGCGGAATCCGAACCACGGTGGAGGCCTGGCATTCCACACATTCACAAGTTGTGATTAACATACTTCTTGTCAGAGGTGAAGGAAGGGTTTGGTAATTAGATAAATCTGTGCCGGGACCGAGGATTGAATCCCGGACCCCCAACAGAGAAGTCTGACACCTTATCCCTAGACTGCCAGGTCACCCTACTATCTTTATAGATAAAAGGGTGTACCAAAGGGTTTTGTACTCGATTACTCGAGACCATGTACATGTATGTTTGTATTTAGCATTATAATATAGGATAGAACATTCTAGCGTTTAGTTACGCTTCAAATGTCAAACATTCGAACACTTGAGAACCACCGGACTGCCAAGATTGAGAATCGACTAGCAGAACCAAGTGCCAATCGAGTAGACCGTAATGGATTGGAAAGGTCCACTCAGCATTATATAACAGTAATAAATACACCTGAGGCTTATCTGTTCGCGGGCCTTTCTACATCGCTCAAATGTATTCGTCATACAAGCAGCAAGCTACACACGAGCCACGTCACACTATCACCAGGAAATGGACAATGGACTAATTGTCACGTACAAAACAAATCACGGTACGGAATAGAGACTTGTAATAACAGAAACAATCATAAATACCGTGAGATATTGCTAAGTACTTTGATACTAATTTTTATTCGGTCGAGTTATGCGCTTATGAACTAATTACGTTGGCGTGTTATGGAACTAGGAAAAGTAAAGTTTAATTTAGAAGGAGGGTACCCACATTTACGTGGAGGTAGAGTGGATAACCGTTCAGGATAATCTCATAACATTCGACCGGGAAACTTGTGACCCGATCCAAGGTTTTGTGCCGCCCACGGATCTTTTGATAAACCAACCTACAATGCAACCCTCTTCTTATTTTTTTATAAACATTGTATAAATACACCATTTGGAATTATGACAATTTGAAATCGCTATCAAGTAAGGTTGGAGTACTAAATTTATACTTCTTACTCCACAGGTATCGAACCCCAAAAATGGTTAAATTTGCACACTAAATGAGTGCAACGTTTGGCGGCATAAGAGTGTGTGAATAATAGTTTTCGATTGTGAAAAGGAACAAAACATTAGAGAGATCACGACTCATGAACCCGTATTTGTTATTTCTCGAACGTGACATATGCACAAGATTTAAAGCCTGACACTCGCTACCCTTGCAGTAAATAAAAGGTTTCATATTCCCGAGAGTAGATAAAAAGTAAATCTTTAGATGTTATATAATATAATTTTCTTTTTGCAATAGTTAGAATGTTAATGTCAAGTATTTTAAAAATGTTTAAGGTGGTGCTAATTTTGAATTTTCAATGTGGCCCTTATGCTCAAATGAGTTTGACACGCATCGCCCTAGAGACCTAGATCAATCGACCACTGAAGTAGATTTGAGCAGTGTTTAACAGGATATTAGAAAAAAAAATAGAATCCCGTACTACTACCTGTTCAGGTTATAAGCATATGTAGGCCTACTTACGTTAGTGAGATAAGGACGAGGAAGAATTAATTTAGAGGAAGTGTACTCGCATCTGCATGGCGATATAGTGGAAAACCATTTAGGAGAAATCATACTCAGTAGACCCGACCGGTATTAGTACAAAGATCTACCCGTCATTAGCAGTCTAGTCTAATTTCAATTGTCTGCCATGATAGTGATTGGTCTAATCAGTAGAAAGTAATTTTGATTAATTTCCGTGTCAGAAAGTTCAGCCAGACCCTCACTCGAAAATATTTATGGGTGTTCTACATCTAATTTGATATGAATGCAGGAAACTCTTGTCATTACATGACTGTTTTTCAAGTAGTCAGAGTTGCTGATTACAGATCCAGAAGTCCCGGGTTCGATCCCAAGTGCTTCCAAAATTTATTTGTTAAGCAGCCGCTCCGGTTTACAAAACTGAAATTAGCAGCCGTTGTGTTGACCACATGACACCCTCTATTCACAAATGTTGGCAATATCATCGCTAACAGCAGCGGCCGCTCGGTCAGTATAATTCGCTAGCAGGCTCACACAATGGAGTTTTTTTTAGTTATATGACTTAAAAAATTTTTTATATAGATTTATTCCCACAAAAAAAAAACCTTTATGGCGATAAAAATATATTTCTGCACGCTCTTAAGGTGGGATGGAGGGGATCGCGAGTTAAGATACATATTTTTTCAGCTTTTATGAAAAAAAAAGCAAAAATAAATCAATGCTTCAGTGTTTAAGATGCGTTTAGTAAAATTGTCTACATATATTAATCAGAACAGTTCTTGAATAGTGGTCAAGAGTTTAGTAGCGTTTGAACAAAACTTTTTCAAATGAGAGAAAAAAGATCTCTTCATGGCGGATATCCAAGAACGGTTGAACTTAATATATATAGAAAATTAAACTAAATGCATCTTAAATACAGAAACATTGATTAATTTATTTTGTTCAAAAAATGAATTTTTTTTTCATAAAAACTGAAGAAAAAAAAACCTCAATCCCAGTGCGTGTTTGCGATTTATTTTTTTAAAGATGGTATAAGCCAATTTAAGGACCAAAAACAGAGAAAATGCAATAGTTTAGTATATATTAAAATATACTAATGACTTAATTCTTGGTTTTCTCGGTTTTAGTGCGTCCACAAGTTTAAGTGACTTTTGTCTAAATTGAAGTCCAATGTTCACAGCCAAAGTCGAGTGGAAAAACGTGCCAAATTAACAAGTTGAAGTTGTAAGACGTTCACATTTTGCTCAATCATGGCGGAAGTTGCTACGGTCATTGGCTCTGATCAAAGACTACGAACATAAATACTTTGAGGATCACTGGCTGTAATTACTTTCATACTTTGACAGTGATCGTCAATTTTATTTCTAAAGAGGTGAAGTGTTGCGTCAACACTTTCTTACCGCTATCAACTCCAAACAAATAAAGAGAAAAAAGTATATCCATGCTTTGTTTGTCTTTCAATTAATATTATTATTATTATTATTCATGTGAAGAATGCACAAAAAACTAATTTGAAGTTTCAATAGAATATTTAAAATATATTAACTTGGTTTCTTTAACTAAACATTTCAGATTTTACAGGGCCATATGATCACAATTAGATTTTTTTATTTCTTTAAATATTTTGTTCTATCTGTTTACAATTATTTGGATAATTTTATTGTTTACAATGGTAGATACAGAACGCAATTAGAATACAATTGCTAGTCACTCTAGTGCTTTCCATTAATAATTGTTGTAATTTATAATTTGGATTCACCCTCCTTGTTGCACTCGAACCTATGTTCAATCAAGACCTGTACTGTTATTGCCATCAAAGAGAGAGAGAGAGAAAGAGCGAGAAAAAAAATCTTGTGAAATAAATAATAAAAATGGAGAAAAGTTTTGTTTGTAGAACTAAAATTTACGTGTTTATGGTTTTGTACGAAACTGAGAAAACACGCTAACATTTCTGTCAGTTTAAAAGTAATTCAAAACGGGTTCTGTATTTATCCTGCTTGCAAATAATGTTTTTGTCAATTTTACATCTTAAGTCAGTTCAGATAACTTTTCAAAGTGGCAGGATGTATTCACGAGGCGGATGAATCCGAGGTTGATTATATTATAATCTCCAAAGTTACCGTGAATGAACTCGCAAAAGAATCGAACTCTTAAACTTACCATAAAGTTAAAATGTAAGTGTTTTTACTGTGTAAATAAAGGGCTTTATGCACCGACCGCTCTACCGACTGAGCTATCCGGGAATACCTCCTCAGTATGTTATTTCAGTGATTCTTAACCGGGGGGCAGCGAAAAAATAATTTAAAGTGTTATTTGCTTATTATTATCTTTAAATTTTACGTTTTGGAAGAAAGAATTCGATGATCGTAAGCATGTAAGTACAATACACTCTCGATTTTCCGGGATAATGGAGGGGAGGGGAAGCACGGATAATATAAATAATCCCCACCTGTTTACCATCACCATTCAAAATTTGCTGTTCTTTGTTTCTACATATTTATGTGAAAAGAGATTTTCCTCAATGATAATATCAAAACGAAGTAACAAAATTGACTCCTGTATGTGAATATCATTAGGTAATACAATTTAAACAAGAATATACAAATTAGTGGAAAGTGTTCAACAGCAGAGGTCCCATTAAATACATTTAGGTATGTTCATTTCTGTTTTTTGTTTGTTATTATAATGAGTAAATAAAGCCATTATTTTAGACTAAATCTTTAATATGTTAGTAAAAACTAGGGGGACGTGAAAATATGTTATAATTATGGAGCCGCGAGTAATAAGAGGTTAAGAACCATTGTTTTATTCAACTATATAGTTCGACTAACAAGGAGATATCGGATAGCTCAGTAGGTAGAGCGGTCAACAAGTAAACCCGGACGGCCAGGGGTTCAAATCCCTGTCCGGGTACCACTTTTCTATATTTACCCCACCAAAGTATGTTTTTTTAAAACACCGTATCTAACAACCCCTCCAGGTTATACGTAAATGATAATTGCTCTAATGGGGTAAGGATAAGGGCGGAAACATTTTAGAGGTAATTACTCGCATTTGCGTGAAAAGATAGTAAGAAACCATTTAGTAAAAATTAACCCTAATAGACCAGATAGGTATTCAAACCCCGATCTCTCTGTCATCAGCAAACCAGTTTAACACTAGAGTGCCCGAACGGGTAGTAAGACGCGGTGCTAATATTATTATTAACACTAGAGTGACGCCTTAGACCAGCCGATCGCCAAAGAGGATTTGTTGTTGCTGTTGCGTACTGACTTATTCACGTTTTATGAGTTGAAGTAATTAATTAAACCTAATTCACAATTAGATGTTGGTATTTCTTTATTTCAATCAATAAGCTTCTATATCTACAACGGAATACCATTCACCAAAACTCAACTACAAAATAATATTTCTTAAGCCTATAGTAGTTTTACGAAACGCAATTTCAACTTGAGGAAGGGCCTCTATCAATAAGTAGGAGACAACCCCGCACGTTTGGTTTCGAGGCAACTGACCCAAGTCGTCTATCCGTAGTGTCCATGGCCAGTCATGCAAATTCCCTCGGGAGATCTACATCTGGACCGGATAGCCTCACCACCAAGGTCAACTCGATATATTACAAGTAACATGTAGGCCAACTACTAACTAATATATTACCTGGAGCTACTGTCATGATTTCACAAACACTAAAATACAATCGTTCTTGATATCTTCGAAAAGTAAATAACTATTCAAGCCAGGAAGAATTAGGGCGTTGTCAGTCTATCTCTATCAATTATATTAAATGCATTACAGATAATTTTCCTATAGATACATTTCACCTTTTAATGTAGTCGTATTTTACGAATACATTTTTAAAACCATTGGAGTCTAGTAAATGTAAACGTATTTAATATAGCTAGATGCATCCAGCTGATTCCTATTAAGTCCTCCCCTCACCTTAAATACCGTTTTTCACAGTTAAATAAGGCCAGGGAGCGTCAGCAGGATTGATGGAACCAGGAGAGAAATTTCCGACCCCATGATTTCCGGGAACATTTTTTTACTTGAAATTACAGGGAAATTATTGCAAATAAAATAGAGGAAACAAAAAGGTGAGATAGTAGCTGCACTGACTGGAAGGGTTAACATCCAATAACCAGCAGTGATGGCGTCAAATGGGCGCTCTGTTAAGTCTTGAAGACCGACGTGATGGAGCTGAGAGCAGCCACGGGAACCGCAGGTGCAAATGCCAGCAGGTCCAGGCTAAGGGACGAAGTTCGTTTACTTGCGGCTTCCCCGTACCACGCCTCATCATCCACCGCCCCGATCTCGAGGATTCTGGGGCTGTTCGGTGTTGGAAGTCGTGGTGCACAACTGACTCGACTGTTGGTGGATATCCAGGACCAAAGATGGCGATACAAGTGGTTAAGTTCCCCGATCTCTGGAGTGCTACAGCCCAACTGGTTGTCAGCACTAGGTATTCAGGCTTTACCTCGTGGACAATCACCTGCCCGAGGTGGAAGGTCATGGTACTAATACATTTATATGCCAGAGTGACCTGCACCTGGCCGAAATCTTGGCCCCAGGATGTATATACATGCAAGTCTCGGTGCATCTATAGACATGAGTAATTTCCATGCCTCTCGAGTCAGTACCCGGTGTTTGCGAATGAAGAAAGGGCGCTATTGAGAAGGTAGCGGCCCCTCAGCATAACCAGTCGGGGCAGTCCAAATCTTTGCTCTATCTGTCTTGATATGGCATCTATAGTTTTCTTTAAATCTTGCCAGATTTTCAGTGCCAGTTGCAACTGGTACTATGTTATAGCCAGTGTTAAATTGAGAGAGGACCATCAGGGTTTCCACCTTGGGCGCAGTTGTCTGTGGCCTTGGGGCAAGCACGTTTTTGGAATGAAAGAAGTTGTTCTTGGACATTAAGCAGCGTGATGGTTCAGTGGAGGTTCTGCGAGTAAATTGGTTGTCTAGATATTTGGCTGTGGTGAGGAAACGCTTTATCAGCGGTTAGGACCTTTCAGGGTGTTTCCGGCGACGAGGAGATGCTCGTTGTAATAGATCCTGGAGACAGGGTGAGATAATATATCAAGTTAAGTGTCGAACGAAGATTCTGTGGTTGGTTCTTTTCTTGCAGGCTTCTCTAAATTAATCTTTGTTTATGCTGCACCTAAACAATATCTGAGAAATGATGTAGAAGCAATGATCATTTCCAATTATTATTATTATTATTATTATTATTATTATTATTATTATTAGCACCGCGTCTTACTACCCGTTCGGGTTATACGCACTTACGCTAATGTGTAATGGTAGGGTGATTGTGAGATGAAATGAAGGACCTACAGTTTAACGTGGGATCCGAACCACGGTGGAGGCCTGGCATTCCCCACATTCACAAGATGTCTTGTCAGAGGTGAAGGAAGGGTTTGGTAATCAGCAGATAAATCTGTGCCGGGACCGAGGATTGAACCCCGGCCACCAGCACAGAAGACCGACACCTTACCCCTAGACCACCAGGTCACCGTCATTTCCAATTAATTATCCGTTCCGCACTAAATAATTCCCTAGAAAACAAAACCTAAATCGTGTGTCACACAATTTTAAAATGATTGTAGCTCTTTTATTTCTGTAGAGGATTTAATAACTCAAAATGTAAATACAATTCAATTCAGTAAGTTTTTGTTTTAAGCGAATAATGCTTTAGTGTTCAGCAAAATGCAAGTTCGTGGATTATATGTAATATCATTGAAACAATGAATAGTGAGTTAATGAAACTTTGAGCGCAAATACAATAAAGAACTGTCACTATCTGGTTACGTCAAGAGTCACGCAGGATCAGGACAACCATGAAACTCATGGATTATAGATAACATTGCAAGTTTACAAGAAATCACGATACATTACCGAGTGTTGGTGCAGTTTAAAAAAAATACCTTTTCATTAAAAATACGTACACTCCATTAAGAACAACAACTTTATGTGCATATTATATGGATAGAAGGATGATATTTTTGTAAATCGCGATGTTTATTTGTTGAATGTTCACAAGTTAATGAATAACATTATATGAGGTGGTTTTCCATATGACCGGATTTGTAAATGCTCAAAACTGCTATTTCTGAAGAAAACAAAATACAGCCCATATAGGTGCACGGAAAATATAACCCCTGATATACGATGATTGGTGGAACTTTTATCATCCGAGGCCTAATGAATGATGCAAGATTACTCCAAACGCTAAGGGAGCTTTGCCCAATCGTCTCTCGATGGAGTATAATCGCAAATCTTTCTCTACATACATGACAGGACATCATCTCATTTTTCCAAAGTTGTGCGAGAATATCTGCAAGAATATTTGTCATAAGGCAGTAGGGATGTATTGAGAGAGAGAAAATAACAGTGTATTTGCAGATTGCACATCAAAACTTTTCTTAGTAAAAAAAATTAAATAAAAACAAATTGCTTCAGTACAAACATAGAGTTTAATTTTCTTCACATGGAGACATAAAAAGTTGTTGAATATGGCATGAGCGTAGCAACATTAATGAGAGACTTTTTAAAAGAAAAGTTGCCATTAAATTCCAAGACACCCTTGACTGATATTCAAGAAATGTTGAGGTTATTATGTGAATAAAATTAAACTATATGTATGCACTGAAGAATTTATTTATTTATTTATTTGAACTAAAAATATGTTTTGATATAAAAACTGAAAAAACCACGTCCTTTTCTCACCTTCCCCATATCCCC
The DNA here is from genome assembly GCA_902151445.1 of Timema monikensis. NCBI lineage: Eukaryota > Metazoa > Arthropoda > Insecta > Phasmatodea > Timematidae > Timema > Timema monikensis. The sequence continues at coordinate 66,195 of CABFVZ010000280.1, read as the reverse complement.
ACTTTAATGCTACCCTGAAGACCCGACCTGATCAAAGCACTGTAGCTTCCTCCTGTGAAAGGTCGGCTAAGGAAGAGACACACATGTCCTTGGTTTGTTTTGAACCACAGCCTCCCGAATCAAGAGCCAAGAGTGTTAACCACTAGACTAACATTTCCGAGACTTGTACTCGTGATCATGCGGTTTAAAGCATTAGACCAGAATCGCACCAAGTCAACGTTAACGGACTATCAGGGTTATAGCCCCAGCCGAGTGATCTGAATATTTTATTCCATTGTGATTTTCCCCCTCCTCTTTGGACACAAAACTCGGGCTACTTCCTTTTGTACATCCCTATTCCTTGGATTAAACCATTAATGCTATATGCTACCTGCTTTTGTGGCCGCTTGGTCTAAGGCGTCACTATCACATAGACTAGACGGGGAAATCCTTGTTCAAATCCCGGTATGGTGTATTAAGGGAGGTTTTCCTTAAATTGGTTTCAACTCTCCCCCAACGCAAATGAGTGTACACTTAATATAAATGTTTCCTTCCTTACCCATAGCATATTAGCGTTTTATATATATATATATATATATATATATATATATATATGCGTATAGCCCGAGCGTATAGTAAGACGCGGTGCTAAAAAAGAAAATGTTAAAAGTATTGATAAAAAACATTACTTCTATATTTTCAAAGTTTAAAAATACTTCTAAATGGAGTACTCTTAACAGTCGTGTAGGACAATACATTTTTGAGTAAATTTTTTTAGAAATTTACTAGTTAACAGCTAGATTTATGAGGTAAGAAATTTAGAGGAAATTCATCCGTATTTGAGTGAAGAGAGGAAGGGAAACCCAGAGTGATAAATCACTTGCGGAAATCACCTACGATGCACCTGATCGAAGTACGAACCCCAATATGCCTGTCAAGAGGCCATCAAGTAAATTGCGAGCCGGACACCTTAGACCATGTGAATCTCAGAGCGGATATCTAAAACCAAGAAGGTATATTCAACTAAATTATAAAATATCATGGTTTAGTTTCAACAAATGGCGTAGAAAATCATGCCTGCATGAATAAAAAGGAATGTCTTTTGTCTTGATTCAATACGCTTTGGTAGATTACTTTCAAGCTAAATTTACAACTTTCCCTGGCACGGCGACGCGACTTGATGTGTAACATGGTCCAATTAGCAATTGGCAGGAAGGCACATTTTTTACAGGTAGGCCTACATGTGACGGTATATCTAAACAAGTGCTAAAAACTGAAAATAATGACCATCGTTAAGTCATGTACGGTTATGTACAAGAAGAATTTTATCACGAGCATGGCGGAAAGTGTTTTTAACTTGTATTATTATTGTTAGTAAGTTTGCCTCAAGGGGTTTAACTTTTTTTTTTAAATACTTATATATCTACCCCGTATAATAGAGGCTGTCCTTAAATTACGTAATTTTTTTTTAACGATTTCCCTTCTAGCTTATGTAATATTTTACCATTTGGTAAATTAGACTATTCAAATTGTTTAATTCTTTCTAAACATTTAATCAAATGGGATAGGGATGAGGAAGGAAGCATTTTGGAGGTAGCCTACCCGCAGAAGACATGTGTGGGATTCTAACCCCGATCTCTCAGTCATTAGTAGGCCAGTCTAACACGAGAGTGACGCCTTGGACGTAAGAGTCTTAAGACAATTCGGCCAAAGAAGCGGGTTTCTGTACATAAAATTTAAGTTAAATTTTATATTTAATATATTTATTTTCTAACAAAATAAAAAAAATGTCTCTCTCCATAAACATTTATAAAAAAAAACTTACATAAGATGGATTTTGACTTCCCCTCCTTCCTCGTTAGAAAACGTAAGAAAATACCACCTCCGTTCCGCCCAAAAATACTTTTATGTAATTTAAGGGCGTCCTCGCTATCATTATTATTATTATTATTATTATTATTATTATTATTATTATTATTATTAGCACCGCGTCTTACTACCCGTTCGGGTTATACGCACTTATGCTAATGTGTAATGGTAGGGTGATTGTGAGATGAAATGGAGGACCTACAATTTAACGTGGAATCCGAACCACGGTGGAGGCCTGGCATTCCCCACATTCACAAGTTGTCTTGTCAGAGGTGAAGGAAGGGTTTGGTAATCAGATAAATCTGTGCCGGGACCGAGGATTGAACCCCGGTCCTCGCTATCCATCAGGGCTATCCAACACTAAACAAAGTTAGGATGAGGAATGTATGGTGGGATTTTTGTAGGAGAAAACTTTGAAAAAATACAAAAAAATTATGAGGGCAGCATTGATAACATTTTACTATATCATTAATTATTTTAGGTATTGATCATACCTATCCCAAATGCCAGCTGCAAATCAAAATACTTGACGTATGAATACATGAAAATATATCTAGTAGCTTTTCTGTCAGATAAGACCCTTCCTTCGAAGATTGAACTGTACTTATATATGGATCTGCGAGGAGGAAGGGCGGGAAACGATTTGGGGAAAAAGATCACTTCGGTACACTCTGCCGGGATTCGAACCCCGACCTCTTCCTCAAATGTGAGGCGCATAAGACGAGAGTGACGCTTTTGTATAAACGTTCACAGTTGCGGGTAACAGCGACACGCTAGGATTGGACATTAATGCGCACCCCTTAGGTTCCTGAGTTTAAAAAGGATAAGGCTGACACCCCCTATAGTCCAATTTTCATGTGAAGGGCCTTTAAAAAAAATACGAACTTATTTTTTGCTGCCGAAATTGACAACGTCTTAAAATACGATCACTGCTATTTTATAGTTATTGATAATGTCTATAAAAATTGAAAGCTGTATATCACATGACCTGACGTATGAATACATGATAAGTAGATCTAGTGACCTTTCTAGCTGTCAGATAAGGTCCTTCCTCTAAAAATTGGAGTGAAAGACCCGCGGAGAAGGGTAGGGACATTCCACCGTCGAAGGTGGCCGAAGTATTTAGAGCATTCAATGGTGTACGTAACTCAAATTCCCTTTCACATCCCTGCAAGGTTACACACACACTCGAGAGAGATTGAGAGTGATCATCAAGATAAAGAGAGGGTCAAGTAATTAAACGGCCAGAGACACACACAGGTGCATAACGGGAGACAGGGTAATAATCTGGACACACAAACAAGTTCATGTCACGAAGTTTTCAGCTAAGTTGCAGGTGTTCGCGATTATATTAACTTGGGAATAAAAAAAAATTGTTCAAGTATGAGCTTGTTTAGTTTAAAGACGGACGGAAATTATTATTATTATCAGCTTTTGATGATCAAAGACTGATTGAAAAAACTATCTATAAAATGACCTAAAAATATTAATAGAAGCTCGTAATAAATGCACACGACTAAATAAAACACGCACTTTTACAAATGTTAGCTAAAATAAAAATATATAACGCAATTAAAAGCCTTGAACAACTAAACTCGTGCATTCTTCTGAATGAATATATATATATATATATTTTACAAATATCTACTTCAGAAGTGATAGCTTTCCCCTATCAACGCAACACTTTTTTAAGTGAAAAAATAATAAATAAATGACATCGAAATCGGGGCCCTGATTATTACTAGAAAATTACGTTAATAGAGTAGGGATGAAAAGGGTAGAATTTAGAGAAAACGTACCCACATTTTCATAAAGGTATAGCGAACCAAAGCGTCGGTTTCGTCTAATCAAGTCTGCCAGTGACAAGGAGGTTGGGATTCGAATCTCGACCGGATATAATTTACTTGAGCAATTTTTCCTAAACAGTCATTTTCCCAGCAAATGTAGGCACATTAATCTTAAATTAAATCTTTTCAACATACCTATCCCTAGGGTATAAATAGGCGGATAGCCTAGACGGGTAGTCGTCAAACGTTGTAAAAAAACCAATCAACAAGCATATATGCAGCAATATTTATATTCTAATGACATTTTAAATTAAATATGCAGATCTTAAATAGTTCCCAAAACACCGTAAATATAGAGCTCTTTGCGATTATGTAAAAGTCATATGCGTTTCTATAAGCTCAGCGTTAACCTCAAGTTATTAACTGAAAGACAAGCGTTAGTGAAAGAGTTTATTCACGTAGACATTATCGACACCTTGTTCGAACAGGACCTTTAGTTGGACAACCTGAGGCATGTCAAACTGGATGATTGTGTGCGGCCCGCGAACCTTTTGATGAGCCAACATACAATGCGGCCATTCTTATTTTTATAAACCTCGTATTTTATTTTACCACAGCGTCTTACTACCCATTCGGGTCATACGCCTATGTATTATTTACAATAACGTGTTAGGGATGAGGAAGGCTGAATTCAGAGGAAGTTTACAGTCATTTGCGTGGAGGATGAGTGGAGTCATTTAGAAAAAGCCAGTACACCCGACCGGGACCGAACTACGATCCACCCGCCTTAGACCATGCGGCCACCGAAGTGGGTGTGTGAATATTGTTTTCTCTTATGAAAAGTAACACCCGAAAGATCACGACTTATGGACACGCATTTGTTATCAATTAAGGAAGTGGAAACACCGCTAAGTTTAAAGCCTGTCACTCATCATGGCTGCAAATAAAAGGTTCCGTATTTCTGGTAAAAATTAGAGGGTACATTAAGTCTTAAAATGTTATATGATGACACATTGCATTTTTTTTATGAGGCACCCTTATATTTAATTTTCAATGTGGCTCTTATGATCAAACGAGTTTGACACGCCTGTTCTAAGGCATCAAACTTGTGACCCGATCAAGATCACTTTTTAATTACATCGAGAATTCTGTCTAAATGACGTCCATATATTCACCAAGTAACGTTGATTGTATAAATTTCAGCCTCGCTATTGACGGTTTGTAAACTTTGAAATTAATGCTTTTATTTTATTTATTTTTGTAAAAAGAAAAATTAATGTTAGTTTGGTACAACTCGAAAAAATATTGTTATAAGATATTGTCGTTTAATGAAACTGTGACTTCCCTTTCGAGGTGTATAAGTTTTTATTATTATTATTATTATTTTTAATGAGTAGAATTTTGAATATTGTCGCTTCCCGTTTAAATATAAAAAAATCTTTGGAATTCTTGAGAAAGTGTTTATGATTGTAAGAGTACACCGCCGAAGAATGGTTGGAAACCACTGTTCTATGTGATTTAAGTAAAGAACTCATCTACCGAATTTGCTTTCAAGTATAAATTTGCACTGTAGACTCGTTAATTCATCACTGTGAAAAGGGAAACCCATATTTAACCAATAATAAAATTTTCAGGCATGCCAGTAATCCAAGCCGGGAACTTAAGCTCAGTATACAGACACGCTAACAACTGAGCTAAGGTGTCGGACTCAAAATTAAATTAATGTATGTATGTACTTATGCAACTAATATAAAACACCTGGACCATTAATTTTTTTTCTAGGCTGGACTATACCGACTCAAAATGCTGCAGTGGAATTCTGTTATATTTATTATTTTTGGTTAATTTGACAAGAGACACCCTAAACTTTATAAAGCATTCCTCAATAGATGTCAACCTAAAATACGTGATTTTATAAAAACTAAATTAAGTGTATCCATAAATATAAATGTTATGTTTCAACCTTAACCTCCCAAAACTTTCAAAAGTTGACTTAAGGTAATTTGGTCCACTTTTATAGTACCAGTAGGGGAAATGCAGTACCTAATGTATAATTATCTAACCTAAGTTAGCACAACAAGCCGGGTGAATTTTAACGAATTACACAATTATTACTTTTGATTGAGGGTAAGAAACATTGTCTCGAGTGCATGTGAGCGAGATCAAAGCCAAGCCTCAGCTCTCTCAGTAAGAGGCTACATGTATCTAAGAACCGCGTCTTACTACCCGTTCGAGTTATACACATTTGTACTAATAACATTAATGTGCTAGGGATGAGGAATGTTGAATTGCTACTGAGTGTACTCGCATTTGCGTCTAGGGAGAGTGGAAAACCACCCTCTGTACACCCAACCAAGATTTTAACTCCGGTGACCTGGTGATCCAGGGGTAAGGTGTCAGACTTCTGTACTGGGGGTCCGGAGTTCAATCCTCGGTCTCGGCACAGATTTATCTGATTACCAAACCCTTCCTTCACCTCTGACAAGACATCTTGTGAATGTGTGGAATATCAAGCCGCCACCGTGGTTCGGGTCCCACGTTAAACTGTAGGTCCTTCATTTCATCTCACAATCACCCTACTATTACACATTAGCTTAAGTACGTACAACCCGAACGGGTAGTAAGACACGATGCTAATAATAGTAATTAACTCCGATCTCCCTGTCATTGGTAGAAGAGTCTACTGCCTACTGCGAGAGTAGCGCCTTAGACGATGCAGCCACCTAAGCTGGAAACTGCTGGTTAGATAAGTTTACTAGTTGTAAGACTACAGAAATATATAGACACATTTTTTCTCAGTAAAAACTTTCACAAACTTGACATGCCCTCAGGTAACTTTTTTTTTTTTTTTTAATTTTTNNNNGTAACTTTTTTTTTTTTTTTTAGATTTTTGTAATGTATTGAGTATTCCTTAAATAATTTGGTAACTTTTAGCATGGGCCAAAGGAAGAAGTTTAGAAAACAGTCTGAATAGTGATACTATATGACACAATGAAATCACACAACACATTTTTTTTAGCGCCACATTGATTAACAAACATACACACGTCGATTAAATAAGTTAAATAAACCCCCTGTCAAAAATTACACAATATTAAGTAACTTTTTCAATAACAACGCTTAACTACATGGTACGATTTATAATAGATACAAATCTTTATTTCACCAATAATAAACATCAGTAGAGCACTAGAAAACAATTCGTGCATGTTAAAACGAATCAAACCAAGCATGGAGACGTTGCAAAGACAAACTTTCAAACCGAATGGAATATTTCTTAATGATGCAGGAATATGTGGATAACACAAAGCGCTGTATATTGTAATAGTCAGATTTATTATTGCTTACATAAATAAATATATTTACCAGTAACACATTTTGAGGAAAGTTACAACATGTATTGCTAGAGTGCTCGTAAATTAATAAAGACTTTTGCGCATGAGCAGTATACTAAAATTACTTTCGTAATATAAATTAAGCATGTTCAAAGGGGCCCTACTTTACTTGTAGTTATCTTCTTTACTTTTCACACATCTTAAAGAGAATATGCGCCAATAGTTGCCCACCCTTGTTGCACATATGGGGCGAGTTGTAGAGAAGGAAGCTGATAGAAACTAACTTTTAGACAAACCAAACTTTTTTTTGAGGTCAACATTGAAAACATTTTTCTATATTATTAGTGTTATTATATCGGTATTGATAATACAGTAAGAAGTCTAAATAATTCGAGGTATTTCTACAGGGTGTCCAGCCAAACTACATTTAAAATTCCGTGACTTTTACACGTTTACACGTTTACCAGAGCCAATTTACAATTTTTCCAGTCATTACATTACAAACACTATTTTATTAAGATCACAACTTGATGTAATAATATTTAGAAACATACACATTCTGAAATTGAGTTACTCTATGAATAGGTCTAAAACGATGGTATATTTGTTAGTGCGATCTAATGTAGATTTCAGTGAGCTTATATTGACACATTAAAATACCGCTTTATATCAGTACAGTTTAATTTAATGCTAGAGAGATTCTTTTTTAATGTATTTTTTCTAAAACATAATTTAATTGAATCCTCACACATGCGCATAACCATGTCTCAACTTTTTCGGTAGAGGCGTGAAAAGACAAAGCGAAAATCATGTGTTGACTTTGAGGATTGAATATAGTATGATCAACAGAGACAACTGTATTAAAAGATATTCGCGGTAAGTTGACGGAAGAAAAATGCTATGTTGACTATTGTAAATGAAAATTGAGTATTATTTTTAGCGAATATGTGAACATTCCAGAACGTTCATTAAATTCCCTAACGAGGCAAATGCCTTGTTTTAAAGGTTTTCCAAGACGCTAGACACTCTGATATGGGACCCAAAATTACCTCGGATTATACGGAAACCCTAGTTAAAGAACACTTAGAAAAAAACGTATCTACCAATAAACAAAACAAATATAGTTTACGAAAAACTAGCGACTATACACGATACGACTCGGTACTCGGTAGATAAGGTCTTTCTTAGACATTTTAACAAAACATAAATTTGTAATACACCTCGGATAATACGTAACAACGAATGGTCTGGTCTCAGATAATTGTGATTACTGAAATGAAAATGGTTTTAGTAACTTTATTTACCTATAAACAATGTGCCTTCTTATCTAAATCGAAGTAGGATAGAGATGATTGGCAACAGCGGCAGAGAATGATAAGGATACCTGCTGTCTTATTTTTCTCAAAGTTAAGAAACTGATTTTTTTTAAAGGGTATATGTTTATCTTTCTCCGTTTTGATATTTTTTTGTTTAAAGTAATTCCTTCCTCCTCACCTACCTATGAGCTGTTACGCCATTAAATCCACACTCTCCAAGCAAAGGGTGCGATGGCCAGTCTAAGATTGCAGCTCCCACCCCCCTTCCCCTGTTTCCGCAACGCTGCCCATGTCCGTAGTTTGCACTCTGGAGGGCAGAGAACGCACGCTTGACCGCTCACCCACAAACGTGCAGCATTCCTGCAACGAATGCACCGCGTCTGACCTTCCCCCGCCCCCTCCCCTTCACTATCAGAAGGGGCTGAGGGGATGGGGAGCAGAATACACACGAAGGGCGTTTTACGGGAAGTAATTTGACTGGTAGGAAATAAAACAGATGAAAATATATGTTATTATTATTATTATTGTTATTATTATTATTAGCACCGTGTCTTACTACCCGTTCGGGTTATACGCACTTACGCTAATGTGTAATGGTAGGGTGATTGTGAGATGAAATGGAGGACCTACAGTTTAACGTGGGATCCGAACCACGGTGAAGGCCTGGCATTCCTCACATTCACAAGATGTCTTGTCAGAGGTGAAGGAAGGGTTTGGTAATCAGATAAATTTGTGCCGGGAGCGAGGATTGAACCCCGGACCCCAGCATATGAAAATATATGCTTATAAGAAATCGTTCCATAAATCATGTGTTTAACTTTTTTTAGTGTCTCGTCTTACCATCCGTTAGAGTTGTACGCTTATGTACTCATTACGTTAGTGTGCTAGGGATGAATAAGGTTGAATTTAAGATAATGTGTACCAGCATTTGCGTAAATGAAGAGTGGAAAACCACCCCCAGTACACCCAACCAGGTTTTGAAACCCGATCTTTACGTCATCATCAGCAACCCAACAAATAAGTTTTTTTTGTAACCTCGTATTGTACCCATTGTGGTCTTAGGCAAACTTTAAATATGATAATGAATTAGGATGAGCAAGGTAGAATTTTGGTGGAAATTTACAAGTATGTGTGTTTAAACCTTTAGTAAAACCGGCCAGAATTCGAACACCCGAAATACAATCCAACGCAATAGTGACGCGTTCAAGAGCACGCGACCATCCATTCGGGTGCAGAGAAGTTACATATTTGCTTAGCAGTTAAATACGAGTACAAACGTTTTATATAACAGCGTTCCAGCGGACCACGGAACAACCATATCAAAGATCTAGTTTGGAAAGCAAGCAACCTTTTTGCTCGCCTGTAACAAATCCGAATCGTAAAGGTATTTTTCTTTCGATACCTTATAACTAGAATGCCTGGTAAAAGTATTTCCTTCATACGTAGACTATTTAATGGGTTAGCAGTGTTTCTGCTCCTTAAACTTATTTACAGATAGAGACAAGATCATTCTAGTAAGTTTTATTGTAAGACTCGAAGTGCAGGTTTCCGATTCATTAAAGTAAAAGGGAAATAAATGCCCGAGATTTATTTTAAAATCTTGAAACATTATATAATATGTGAGTCTATGTTTATTTAGCAAGGTGATGTAGGTCATCTCAATTATTATGCTGTATTCTAATAAAGAACGAATAAAAGTGTACTCCAATACGATGATTGGTTCGAACTTATTTAACTATTTTATAAAGAATGGACATTCCTGACAGCTAGAAAAAGTTAATTAATCTATTTTCTAGCATTTGATAATATATCAAGTCATATAATCTTTAAAATAACACTAATATGATGGTAAAATGTGATCAATATGTTCATTCATATGAAAATCAAGGTAAAGTTTCAGTAGGATTCCTGTAGGAAGGACCTTTTAGAAATTACAAACTTTTTTACGGTCAATGTTAATAACATTTTACATAATTAATAGTAACCTGCTTTGGTGGCCGCATGATCTAAGGCGTCGCTCTAGAGATCGTGATTCGAATCCCGGTCGTGAGTAACGAGGTTAGTTTCCTAAATGGCTTTTCACTCTACCTCCACGCAAATGGGGGTACATTTCCTCTAAATTCAACCTTACTAATCCCTAAGCCTGTGCGAACCTTCAAAATTTTGAATATACATAAATCTTAGATTCGGATTCGATAGGTTTAGATCAAAATTAGAATTTATAATCTATACTTCTCAAATTAATATAAACAAACTGGAAACCTGTTGTTTGATAGAGTGAATAAAAATATTAATCGAGTTACAGATCGTAAAGAAATGACGTGGATGAAAGTTGTTTGTGACATTGAATATCTTGTACTATGATTAAAAAAGTGGAGTGATATTTATTTAATTTTTCACTTTTTGAGATTAGTACTATTTACAATTTTTTTTAATAAACCTAAAATGTGTCTAAAGTGTTTATCAACCTCTTTTAAAATATTTTATAATTGTATTGGATTCGGAAACTTAGCACGGTAAAATATTCAACACAAATTCGATTTAAAACCTTATCATAGTAGGGGGAAAAAAAAAAAGTGAATAGGTTTTCAAAATTAAATATTTGATTCAATTTTTTTAAGTATATTCAACTAGAATTCGATACGATAAAATAGATTTAGCATGAGATTAGATCTGGACTCAACTCGATTTTCTTTTTTTATACATTAGATTCGATTCGAGTAAGTTAGTCACGATTCGGACTGGATTAGATTCGAGTAAGTTAGTCAAGATTCGGACCAGATTCGAGTCGAGTAAGTTAGTCAATATTCAGACTGGATTCGATTCGAAATTGAAAATCGTGGATCAAAATAGGCTTACTCATCTTTAACATATTTGTGCAATGAATAGATAGGCGTATAAAACACGGTGCTAAATAAAATTACTGTATTTTAAAAAAAACACCTGTAAAATCATATTTTACCTCAGCCTTTTTTAGCACATCTTACCCTCTTGGAGTTAGTTATACGCTTATGTACTAATTAATCTAATGCGTTAGGGATTGTGAAGGTTGGATTTAGAAGAAGTATACCTGCATTTGCGTGGAGGCAAAGTAGAAAATTATTTAATAAAATACGTCCTCAGTGCACCCGAACCGGACCATACCCCAATTTTCCTGACATCAGCAGTCTAGTCTATTGCGAGAGTGATAACTTAAACCATGCGGCCACCGAAGCGAGTTTTACCTTAGTTGCCCACTCTCTTTACAGAAGTCAACCCTGGAAAAGGCAAAGATTAGATTAATTTTTTTTGTGTATCAAATGCTAGATTTTTATTTTATTATTTTCAACTTCCATATACATTTTTCCTGACATCTTATTGTACTATAAATCGGGAACTTTTTGCTCTATTCATTTTACCATCAAGTGGGGGATGGTACCAGGCAACTAAAATATCCGGGTTGGACCAACTGGCACAGGTTGAGGCAAACTGATAGTTTAGGAAACAATATACGGGTAGTTTAGTAGTATATATATAGGTTTAAATTCCAGATAGGTTATATGTTAAAAAAATTAAAATTCAAGGGTGACCTGGTGGTCTAGGGGTAAGGTGTCAGACTTCTATGCTGGCAGCCGGGGTTCAATCCTCGGTCCCGGCAAAGATTTATCTGATTACCAAACCCTTACTTCACCTCTGACAAGACATTTTGTGAATGTGGGGAATGCCAGGCCTCCACCGTGGTTCGGATTCCACGTTAAACTGTAGGTCCTCCATTTCATCTCACAATCACCCTACCATTACACATTAGCGTAAGTGCGTATAACCCGAACGGGTAGTAAGACGCACTGCTAATAATAATAATAATTTAAAATTAAATATATAGAATGAAGATTGTAAAATGAATAAAGAAAAAAAGTCACGATCTATAGTAGAATAAGATGTCAGGACAAGTGTCTAAGAAAGTTGAAAATAAAAAAAAATAAAAAACACTCTGGAGGAATATATATATACCTATATATTTGTTAACAAAAACACCAAAGTCCCATCACATGACTGTAGGCTTATAAAGTGTGTTAGCGTTATAGAAATATCAACATATTACATGCAGTCAATGACAATCTACTGCAGAAGACAGTTTATTTTTTATTGTCTCATTCCTGATAGTAGAAAATTCTAGGCTTTTTTTAAAATAATTTTTAAAACAACTAATGTTATTTTGCAAAACATTCCACCCGTCAAAGGTAAAGACAACGAACGTTGTTCCTATGTACCACACATTAAATTTATTGGTTTGAAATTGTAGACGCTAGAACTTCAAAAACAACCAGACCCAGAAAACTGAAACTTGGCATAATCTTGGGTAGTTCAGAAACCAAGAGTGCAACTCAGGCTTATATATTTTAACTTTGGCGTGTACAATTCTGTAGCCCTAGTTCACGTGACCACAGAGTTGTGCTACTAAATAAACAACAAACAAAGAAAGAGTAGATTTGGCATAAACATGCATTCTTGAGGTAGCCTTAGTTTTTGACAAACCCTGCCAATCTCTTGGATTAGAGTTAAGGTGGAATTGAAGGGGACGCGAGAAAAGCCAAGTTTTTTTCCCGTTTTGACGGCAGACCTTTTTTCTACAAAATAAACAAGATATCGCTCCAGTAGAATCATACTATTTAACTATTTACACAAACTATTCTAAACAGTTCTTGAATATATTTTAAGCATTTGATGAAAAAATTTTAAATTAGGAGGAAACGTTGTCATTAAATTCTAGGCCACACTTGGGGGCCGTACTTAAATTAAGTGAGGATTTTTTTAAAATGATTTTTAACCCCCACTCCTCCCCCTACGTAAGGGCTAGTAAGATTTTCCGTCTCTCTCTCTCTCTCTCCCACCCCCATTCCATATTTTCTTAAGTAATTTTTTACAGTGACTAACCACAATTTTAGTACTAATTTTCATTGTTTTATAGAATTGATTGAAATATACCTCTAAAAAACCTTACGTAAGAAGGAGTCTGAGCTTCCCTTCTCCTACTTGTAAGAAAATACTTACCCCCCTACCCCTCAAAGCACTTACGTAAATTAAGGACGGTCCCTTGACAGATATTCATGAATTCTTGAGGTTACTACGTGAAAAAAATTATATTCTATGTTTTTACTGGAGAAATATTTTAATTGTTTTGCCAAAGTAAAATTGTTTGCTATAAAGAATACCAAAACACTGCACTTAACTCGCGAAACCTACCATCCCACCTTGAGGTGATCACTGCAACAATATTATCAAATAAGATCGCGGATGTAAGGCGGCGTGCGTGTCAGTAGGATGCGAGATAGTGCCACAGATAATACCTGTAAGACAGGAGACGTATCATTACACCCCTCTACCACCACACATGACACATGCCCTACAACACCGGTACTGGTTTCACCCAGTCAAATTCTGCTACTGCCTCGTTGTGTGCGCAATGGATATTTTCTAATTTGATGACAATGCACGGCAATATGAAAAAATTACTCTACCGGACGAAATTCCATTGTCTTTACTGTTTCGGAGAAATCTACTCGAGGACCACACCTAATTGAGACATAATAACAAAACAAGATCGGCCAAATAACCAAAACGAACACAAAGTGTACAAAGAATAGCGATCCAAAACCTGTTACGTTGGGGAACGAACCGTGCAGACAATTCGGATGCCACTTCTGAAGGAGCTGTTTCAATACCATTTTCAATATTTATGGAAGTAACAAATAAAAAAAGGCAAGTTGACTTAGCATAATTGTTAAAAATAGTGTTACCCAAAAGTAAAATATCATAAAATGTAAATATGGCAATTCCATTTAAAGTTCACAGTGTATTATTACTCACCGTTCGGGTCGTACGCATACATTAATTACGTTGATATAATTGGGGCGAGGAGGATAAAATTTTAGGCTAGAGTAAATATAAATGAATTAGAATGGAGGGAGAGTCAGATCCCATCTATAAAAACCATCCTTAGCACACTCAACCCTAGTTTGGAATCCCAATCTACCCGTCATCGGCAATCCATTCTTACACGAGAGTGACATGTTTTGCCGTGAGCCCACTGCTGAGGGTTTTCAATTTAAAGAAATTAAGGATGATTTCTCCGAGTTTCTTAATAAAACTATCGACCTCGGTGGTCTTGGGGTAAGGCTTTCAACTCAGGGTTCAAACCCAACCGGGCTTGACGGATTTATTGAACGATAAAAAAAAACTTAGTAAAACTTCCTTCGGAGGGAAAGTAAAGCCGTCGATACAATGTCGATTGTGGCATGTGAAAGAACCCTGGAAGGTATGTGAAAATATCTTTCCTGGCAAAATTGGTAGGCCTTTCGATCTCGCTCAAAGAAATTTGTGTGTTGATATAACCAATCAGTTCAGAAAGTCTCCGTTAAATACAGATAATAGATAAAAATCTTAAGAAAATATTTTACCACTTGAATTTATCAATTTAAAAGTGAGGGTATTTATTTAAAAAAGTATATTACTATACTGTTTATAAAATATATTGCCAAATACACACTGAACTTGAAGTAGTGCTAAGTCAAGTTATTTATTTGCAATATACAGTATTCGGTTTGTAGCCAATCCTACTCTTTTCTAAATGTTAGGTTAACTATTCCAGAACGAATCGGGTGGTTCAGCTATTTTCATTGGTATGTAAATTTACACTATATCATATTTTCGAATTTATAATATTTGCTAATGAGAGAAAACTATTATATATCAAAAAATATTTAGTTTCCAAAGGTTCAACATTACAAAATAATAGTTCCTAAATAATCTAACCTAAATATAAGTTGAGAACGTTCGATCACAAGGTTTAGTGTTTGTAAATATTACACGGAAGGCCAACTGGTAAAAATGTTATTTTCTTAAAATAAAGGCCTTTCATTTTCTGCCATGAAAGTAAATGTTGTCCTATTATCTTTTGATTGGGCTGCTGAAAAGTCTGTAAAGTATTATAAAAAGCACAAGATAACAGTCCAATTTAGATCTGAAGGAACCTTTTCAACAGCCATAAAAGTTACTAAAACCATTTTAATTATTTTTGTGTGTGATGTCTTGTAAACTTCAACTGTCACTTTTGATACATATACTATCAGTATTTCAATAGCTATATAATAGCCCTAATAATATAGTAAAATGTTATCAATATTCCCGAAATAAAGTTTGTAATTTCTAAATGTTCCCTACCACCAGAATTCTACTACAGTCTTACCTACAAGATAATGGTTTCACAATGCACAACTGACGTCTTACTGGTCAGTGGTGGGCAGGTCTACGTGCAAGTACTGGACCATACACTTTCTCGCTAACTATATACGCAGTATTACATCAAATCTCTTGGCTGTTGCATAACACGGATTATCTCCACGGCTAGTATTTCTGTCTTTCTAATTTAGCCGAAACATTTCTTTTCCTTGCTTTGATAGAAAAGTCTAACAAGTTAAATCATGTCGAAACAAGGTATTTAGTTTGAAGGGGGAATGTAGTTTTATTAAGCAGAGATCGTACGTTAACATAATATCAACCAGAACGAACAATAAATTACAGAACATTTGTACAGTCTCCCTCACAAAAAGTGGCCGGCTCAAAAGGCACAGTAGGCCTATATAAATTAAGAGGAAATTGATCACAGGAAAAAATGCTCATTGGCCCCTAAGTTTCTTAATCTATTTTTGTTTACATAAAGATTTTTACAGTTAAGTCACAAATAAAACTTCCAAGTGAAATATGGTTTACTGGTGCTTCTTGCTTTAAATACTATTTTGCAGACAGTTTTATTTTTATAGTGTATCAACTGATCGATAGTTTTCCAACAATTCGTTAAAGGTCAGTGTCAACTTAGCTAGTTGAGTACTGGACATAAAGATACAAGTTTTAAATAAACCGAAGAGAATACATCTTTCATTATTAATGTAATATAGTTACATAGAATGCTTGTTTAGCGAGTGTGCAGAAATTAAAACAGTTTGAAACACTTGTTGAAATGAAAAATATAAATGTTTAAGAAAATTATATAACTTTTTTTTTTGTTTATTCGAAGTATTTAACATGTACTTTTTGAACCGACAGATTATATCAGCACACAACTTATAAGCTAATTTAAATCGAGAAGAAACAACATCCAGCCCTCCGACCGTTAATTCATCACTGTGAAGCGGGAAACCTACATTTAAACAATGACACATATTTTTTGTCATGTCAGGAATCAAACCCGGGACTCTCAACTCAATAAAGAGACACGCTACCTACTGAGTTAAGGTGTCTGACAAAATGATATAAAAACACTTTTCAATGACTAAACTTTTTTTAAATTACGTTAGTTAATGTTATTTACAAAAATATATTTGATTATGACTGGACGACATTTTTCTCAGTTTTGGGACAAGTTTTAGTTTGTTTAATTTTTTATAGACACTGGTTAAATTGAAAAAAGGTGAATGTTTAAATAGAATGGAATGTTATAAAATAAAACTCGCGAATGGTTATGCGTTTCTTAAAATTTCCCTAAAATATCCTTTGATATTAATTACGGTAAACTATTTCATCGTCAGCCAATCAAAATGTACTGTAAGAAAATGAGATTAACTTGGATCTAAGAAATTTGAAATTACATTAAATGCCCACCCGTTTTATTTAGATAGTTTCATAACCTGACATTGCAGTGGTTTCTCAAATAGTAAATAAGACTCTTTGATGAATAACCGCACGTTATTGTTAGTTACATAAATAATTGTGTATATAAGTCTAAATGCTATGCCGTAACGTACAATATTGATGAGTTATGGTTAAGAAAGTTGTCAAGCCCGTTATGTGAAAAAAAGAAAGAGAAAAAGGGAAAAATCTACGAAAACACATTAAATCTTATTAAAAAAGAGTAAAATAAAAATATCATTTAAAGATCTCTACATTGCTTTTACGAAGAAAGCAACCACCTACGCGACCTTTTGCACAAAACTTACAAAAATTAATTTATCAACCACAGACGAAGACTTGAAAGGTCAACACTGATCAAACATAAATACATATTTATAATTTATCTTTTTACATAACGTAGTTCAAACACTAGAAATTAATCCGCACTAAGCCACAAACAAATAAATTTAATCATATTTTAATTTGGAAAGAAATCATTGCGCTGTCAGGTAATCAAAATGTGCTAACGATAAATTGACAGTCCTAAAAAAGAAGTAAATTATTATTTCTAGTTTATTAAACGAAACTTTTGAAACAAGAATAAAAGCTTTTCCATATATTTTGATTAAAAAAATAATAATTCTGTAACGCGCCTTAGACCATGCGGCCACAGAATCGGGTGATCTAACTTTAACAAGATTTGTTACCTGCTTCGGTTGCCACATGGTCTATGAGGTCACGCTCACAATAGACTAGATGGGTACCTGTCAATAGGCCTAAAGTGAATGACAAATGACTAAGCCAACTGACCTTTAGGCTAGCTGACTTTAGGCCAACCAAATTTTAGGCCAACTAGCTTTTAGGCCAACTAACTTCTAGGCCAAATTACTCTAGGCATACTGACTTTTATGCCAAGTGAATTTAGGGTCAATTACTTTTGGTCTATTACATGTTTAGGCCAAATGTCTCTCTCTAGGCTTAGTGCTGCATCCCCGACTATACTGCTGTTGACGAGGAGATGGGGGTCAAATTCCAGTTAGGTCTATTGAGGGTTGTTTATCCTAAATAGTTTTACACTCTATTTCCACGCAAATGCGGGTAGATTACCTCTAAAATGTTTCTTTCTTCATCCATACCTCATCAAAGTAGCTTAAGTGTCTTATATACGTACACACTAAACAGGGAGTAAGACGGAGGGATAAAAAAAAAAGCATACAAATAAGTATGTTGACAAAATCATAGTAGAATTTTGGTAGAGAAAAAGGTCAGTAAGATACAGTGACCTAAAATATAACTTTTCACTATTACATTGGCATTATTGATGGATATTTATTATATTTTTCAAAAAGTGACAGCTTCTGATTACATGACTGAGCGTATGGATACATTATAGTAGTTTTTAATAACTTTTGTACCTGTCAGATAACTTTCTTCCTACCAAAATCCTTCCATAGACAAATTTATGAATATTAAGTTTTATTTTATATAAGTGGACAGCAAATAATGTGCTTGAATTTAATATGGAAAAAGAAATTATATGTATAAAACATTTTACTCTGTCTCTTCCCACATACTATACAAATTATATTACTATTTTCATAAATAAAATTTGAGCACGCGGATAGAGGCGTCAGTCTGATCCTGTTTGGATTACCGGCGACTCAGAGGTCAAGGTTCGATTACCGCATGAGTGTATCGAGGGTTGTTTATCCTGAAGGGTTTCCCACTGCTCACTTTACTCAAATGCATGGACACTTATTTAAACTATAACTTTGTCGTCTCTATTCTCATTGTGTAACTTTGCGGCTAAACTGAACGGGTAGTAAGACGCGGTGCGAGAGTAAATAAATTAAATGATGATTTTAGCTCAACCTTCTAAACAAATTAGCTCTAAGTTGCCCACCGGGGAATAAAATCAGATTGATAATTTGAACTTTTCGATTAGACCCTGAATATGCCGGCAAAATTAATTCTATAGAATGTTCGTTTAAGGCAGGCTAATGCTATGTTACGTTAGTATTGTGAGTGTAGAGGCTATGTTACGTTAGTATTGTGAGTGTAGAGGCTATGTTACGTTAGTATTGTGAGTGTAGAGGCTATGTTACGTTAGCCGCAAGCGTTGTCGACGATTACAACACAGTTTAGTGGAACATAGCCCCACACATCCTCCACATTAGTATCCATCTCAAGCTGAGAAGCGGTTAGAGTCGCAACACATGTTTCAAATGACAACCTACGTTCCGACCCAGATCTGAAGGGTATTTAAGTACTAGTTTCAAAAGTTTGTCAGAATGATATAAAAGCGACCTTGAAGTAGTATGCGTCTTGCAGATTGGGTGCGACAAGGCGAGAGAGAGAGAGAGAGAGAGAGGGGCAAGAAACAAGGCAAGGTCACACGAGTGATTCTCTGGGTCGCGGCACGCATATGGTTCATACATCCGCGGCTCGCAGGCGAATAGAACAACACGAGGCTGCGCTCCGTGTCTGTATGAAGGACGCGACTACCCTCGCCGGGTGCATGGACAACCCGCTTCAGGGGTCATCCATCCACGAACAACGTAACGCTGTTGGAAAAGGGGGGTAGGAGGGTTAGAGAGTTATCATATCCACATGGTTTCACTTGGAAAGGGTGGGTACATCGCGGTGTTACGTAACACAGATGTTATACTTTAATTATGATGTTGAAAACATTTTACTGTTCATGTTGTCCCCGTTAATAAACATACTTATGTATGGAGAGATTCTGACTCCTTTTTTAGTGTATTTTAGTACGAAAACTATGCGAGTTCTCGCGTTAGACTAGATTACCGGCACATATTGGTATCGAGTGTTATCGGCCAAGTGTTTCTGACAAAGCCGGAACGCGAAAACGACTTAAATACATGATTATAAATACACGATTTTAGTTTTATATTATTTACAAAATAATGAGAACAAAAGGTACCAGTAATATTAAATGCTACGATATGACAGTCTTATTTTGTGTTTTTACTTATCGGTAATAGACGCTACTTAATATCATATATAGCGTATAACCCGAACGGGTAGTAAGACGCGGTGCTAAATAATAATAATATCATACATATCTAGCTAGTATTGTTGTCCATTTTAATTTAAATCTGTTATAATCCATTAACCACGAAGTTATACTCGTTTAAATATATCATAAGGGGATGTTTTGAAATTGGCGGACAGTTTTAATTTCATTGGTCGATACTAGACTATTTAGTTTGGTCAGGGAAAGCGTTACCAAACATAGGTCTGGTATCGTCTCGGTCATGAACACTCGTAACCAGCCGCGATATTAGGAGCGCGAAAACAGACTTTTGATGTGAAAAGTTACGTAACGCCAAGGGAGGTTCGAATCTCGGTCGGGTGAACTGGGGGAGGTGGGTTTTCCTACATGGTTTTCCACTCTCCCTCCACGCAAATGCGGGTTCACTTCCTTTAATTAAACCTTCCCAGTTCCTAATCCATTAGCGTAGTTAGTATTTAAAGCGTATAACCTGAATGGGTAGTAAGACGCGATGCTAAATAGTAAAAATAATAATAATAATAATAATAATAATAATAATAATAATACTAAACGTTCGGGTTAAACGCTAATGTACTAATTACGTTAATGGTTTTAAGGATTAGGAAGGTTATATATAAATGAGGTGTACCTGAATTTGAGTGGAGGGAGAGAGGAAAATTCGAACCTCGAGCTCCCCAGCATCAGCAGTATAGTCTACTGCAAGAGTAGCGCGTTAGACCACGCGGTCACCGAAGCGGGTCATCCGTGGTTTATTATGATCCCTTAGCACGCACTGGTGTGCACGCGGACAGACACGTAAGTTTATTTTAGTTTGTTTTGCCGGTGACACAGAGGTCGGGGTTCATTCCTCAGCAGGATGAACTGAATATATTCAATAACAATTTTATTTATTAATAAGAAATCAATGTTATAAATATATACAATCAATATTAAATATATTAGGTATTTTTATTTATTCTTCTTCTTCTTATTATTATTATTAGCACCGCGTCTTACTACCCGTTCGGGTTATACGCACTTACGCTACTGTGTAATGGTAGGGTGATTGTGAGATGAAATGGAGGACCTACAGTTTAACGTGGAATCCGAACCACGGTGGAGGCCTGGCATTCCACACATTCACAAGATGTCTTGTCAGAGGTGAAGGAAG